>PVKN010034283.1:0-11852 GCA_004027915.1 Capromys pilorides
CAGTCTGTTATAATGAGAGGTGTAACATTAAAAGCTAGCCAACTGTGCTTCCAACATTCATCAAACATTGTTTAAGTCACAGAGGTCATGGGCAGGGATCTAAAATTGGAAATTCTAATTACTCTTTCTAACAGGACCAATATTAATGTTTCTTGTAGCCTTGACACTTAGATCATATTTTCTCAACTGCTTAATCAAGTTTGTTTCTTACCCCTTGAGAGCTTTAAAGCTGTAAATTGTAATGTAAACAGATGCTCCAAAAAAGCCTCTTACAGGCTTGCACTCAGGACCTCTAGATAGGACTCACTGGAGTGGGCTCTGTTACTCCCAACAATAACCCCTCAGAAGAAGTAGCTTGCACAGCTACTTTATTGGGGAAAAGAAAACTTCTGTCGAAGAGAAGGACAGAAGGGGGCCAGAGTGGGTTGTCCCCAGGAAGCTATCTCTTCCAGGGACTTTAATAGTGTAAAACTATGCAGTGAGGTGAGTCTAAGGTTGTGGAGAACACAGGAGCTCATTTAGGTGGGCATGAGGTAAGACAAAACTATGGTCAACCACAGCCCACTGCACCCTGACAGCAGTCAGTGTCATTACTGTAGAGGGAGGAATAAGCCAGGAGAAAAGATAATTTAGGTCAAAAGAGCACTGCTCCTGAAGTTGAAGTGGGGAGGGGAGGAATTAGACTATCAGGACCTACTAAAATGCAAGACAAAGACTTTAACCAAATGAGAGCTTCAAAGAAATAAAATGCAAACAAAATAGCCTGCTTTCCAGACATCAAAAGTCTACCTACAACCAGGAACACCAGTCACCAAAACTGTATAAAGACCCACTAGACCTAAACATCAATGATAGCCACCTGTCCATCTTTTGGAGAACCCGCCTCTTATTCTATTTAATGCACATGCATTTGGCCATTTCCTACTACTTGCTGTTGCTGTTTTGTTGACTTCAATCTTAGTTGCCCCAAAACAAGCACCCAAGAGCTAAATTCAATTACAGCACCTTCATCTTACACTGGAAACACTAGTATCACCTAACCAAGAAAATGGAAAAAAAAAGGCAAGTGAGTCATGTCCACAGAAGTACTTAAACTGGGAAAGGCAAACCAAATGATTTGTCACAGCAACTGTTACTGACTGAAAAAAATTCTGGTAACAGTAATGATAGGTTTTAGAGGCAGCAGAGAAGCAGAAATAGGGAGAGGGGAAGCCTTTATTAGCTCTAAACACATGAAGAGGATCGAGGGGCAGGGAGACGAGCGATCGATCCTCTAACCTGAGACAGGGAGCCCGAGACTTTATGCACTTTTGCTAGGGGAGAGGTTTGAGGGGCAGGTTTAGTGAACACAAGCAGCTAATTAGAGGCCCCCCTGAATGGGCAGGAAAGGTAAATCAAAGTTATACCCAGGGCTGGAGAGGGCAAGGAGGACGTGGGCATTGGGAAGGTAAGTTGTTATTTTGGGATTCAGCCATATCAGATGACCACCATAATAATCCAGCAATTCACACTAGGGACATAACCTATCAAGTAAACCATCTGAATGTTACACAGAATTACAAAAGGAACATTTATATCCACATCAAATGTATGTATCACTCAGTGGTTTCAAAGTTAAAGTACAGGGCTGGAGTGATGGCTCAGTAGACTAAGTGCTTGCCTGGCAAGTGCAGGGTCCCGAGTTCAATCCCAGGTACCAAAGTGGGGGGAAAAAAAAAAGTTAAAGTACAAAATAAAAAAGAGAAGAGGGGTACTTATAAAATTTTCTTTTTAATAAAGTAGATCATAATGTACAGTATATATAAAATAAGCCACAAAAATGCATTAATGTCAGGGGGAAAACTCTCCGAACTGTACTTCAATGTCCCTGAATATTTTACTTTTATACTTACCTGCAAAAATAAGTAACTGGGCAATACATTGTCAAATGAGGGGCTCATATACACAGGTTCTGTCATTCTTACACCTACACCTCTGAAACAGAAACCCAACATTAATCCATGTCAGTTACATACATATATAACACACCCACAACTGCATGTGGAACATTAAATTACTTACTTGCCTTTTAAAACCTTATACCCAACATCCAAATGCTTACAACAGTCTTGTGAATCCATTTGTAAATGTTTACCTCAAAGAGAAGACATCAGTACTAAAAAGGATAAAATATCAAACTTTCACTTATGCATAAGTTTCCTTGGAATTCTGGTTAAAGAGCAAAGAATATCTGTGTATAGATTTGTTTAATCGTCCCAGGAACCAATCTATGGCCACCGTTAATACCTTTCCAGTCACAAACATTTCATGAGTGTTGCATTTACAAAGTACTATACTAGGTACCTGTATGAAAATTGAAAAAAATACCTAGGCTTCTGCTGGTGCTAAGCAATGGTAAGCACAGTACTACTTTTTTTCCATCTTTTTAGAGTAACTACTCTTTGTTGACACAACTGGAACATGATCTTTTCCACCTCTGTCCCACTGCACAAGTGGCAGTATTCCTGATGAAAACAGGAAAAGCTAGGCCACAGGTATGCAGTGATTCACAAAGACATGCACTGCCATCTGAAAGAGGAAACCTGAGACTATCAAAGGTCTCAAGAGAGGGCATGCACATACTGGCAGAGAAGGCCAGCATTTTCTTTTTCTTTTTTTTCTTCCTTCTAAGTACCTGCTTTCTACTCTCACCAACAAAAACATTTAGTCTGGCACCTCAGTGAAGTTCCCATAAGCCAAGCTACTTGGGAAGCTGAGGCAGGATTCCAAGTTTGAGCTCAGCCTGGGAAATTTAAAGAGATTTTTGTCTCAAAGTAAAATGAAAAGGGGCTAGGGATACAGTTCAATGGTAAAGCACCTGCATAGAAGGTACAGAGCCCTGGTTTCAATCCCCAGTATTGCTAAGGAAAAAGAGAGGAGGGAGGAGAGAGGAGAGAAAGGGAAGAGAGGAGAGGGAGGGGGAAGGGAAAGGAAGGAGGGAAAAGATTACTCAGCACAGTAACTGTAGCCAGGATATCAGCAAGATAAGAAAACGAAAAGTATACCAGTAATAACGACTAACAGAGACAAAGTATCAGTTTCTTATAGACCCAGAGAAAAACACAGCCAGTATTTGCATAATCTTCATAGTCATAAAGCCTTCTAAGAGAAACAAAATCAGCTCTTGACTATTTGTAAAATACTGCTGTCACCCGACTGGGTCTGAGGGTCCTTGAGGGTGAAATAGGGAAGCTAACCACCTACCCTTTTAAAGTAATTTTGTAGATTTCTTGACTCCTACCAAGAAAAAAAGAATTTTCAGGACTCATTGTAGAAGAGGTATGAGATTTTATTAGAGATAGAGATAGGGTGCTTTCAAGAGTGTGGGTGCTCAGAGAACAGGTAGTTACCAGCCAGAGTAGGGCATTTTTAAAGGCTGTCTTCAAGACTGATACAAGATGTGCAAGCTGTCCCCTGGGTTACAGTACCAGCAATCTAGTGTACATGGCTTTGAAGTGGAGATATGCTGTCTGAACTTTCGACATACTGCTTTTTGAGCTGAACGAAATGGCAACTTACAGAAGGGTTTAGTGACTGGGGAATTTATAGGTTATTAAAAAGGGTCTTTAGAAATTTAACACTAAATTAGGATGAAAGGAGTGGTGGCACAAACTAGAGGGGCCACCAGAGGCAGAAAGAGCTTGTCCATGTATCTGCATTTTTTTTTTTTTAATCAGGAATCAAACTCAGAACCTTGCATTTCCCAGGCAGGTACTTGCACCCTCTGGATTGATCTCCACCTCCTTTCCATCTAGTTTCATTCTTCTGTCTGTGCCTCATTGCTATTCAGATGAAATGTTGTTTCTTCAGAAGAATTAATATTAATTATAAAAAAAAATGCTGCAGCATGGGAAAGTGTTCAGGGCTATATTCCAGTTCCATGCAGCTAACCAAACAGTCCTTGGCAGTTTCACTGTCCTTGGCTGTTAACCTTGGAGTAACAGTGCTGTCAGCAGCACTCCTAAAACAAGAAGAGATGAGCCCAGTTGTCTGGATTTATTCAGAGCCACAAGTGGCTACAGATGACTGATTCAGAAGTAACCATATCGGGGCCAGCAAGATGGCTCAGTGGTCTAAAGCGCCTGCTTAGGTGAGCTTAGGCAACCGCAAGGACCGCACTTCGATCCCCAGCACCACATGCTATGCCAGCCCACCCCCGAGCAGGCTGAGCTTGCCATAATATATATGGCAATATATATAGCATGTATATATATACATACATGCTAACTACATCTTAATTTGATTTGAACAAATGCAAGCATTCAGCTTTGACCATAATTACTTATACAAGGGTTAGCTTTCTGGTTAAAACTATTTTTAACTTATATTAAAATTGTATGATTTTCTAATCAAAATGTTCAAAAGATCTAAATGAATCATTTAATTTTCTATCAAGCGTCAGTGTTCATCAAAGATACAAAACTTTTCAAATCATTAAAATACCAAAGGACAAAAAAGTCATCTAACAATTTTGTTATGACTAGTCTTAACTGGGCTTTTTAATCTCATCATTCACCTTCTTTGTATTTTTTAAATTTTATTTGGTGATACCAGGGATCAAACTCAGAACTTAGCACTTGCCAGGCAAGCACTTATTCCACTGAGTTATTTCCGTGGTTCACCCTTTTTAAACTAATTGGACTTTTTTAAAAAATCATGGAACTACATATAAAATATTTTCCCAGTTGAATTTATATTAAAGATTTATTTATATATGTAGATAGATACATTTTTACATTGTTTTTAATCTTAACCCATAGAAAGCATGTTCACTTCTCCCAGAACACCCAATGACATACTTCAGTTCAGGTAGGCCGCTGAAGAGTTCTTTGCGGCTTAGTGCAGAAATCCCATTTCCAAGAAATACTTTTGTTCCATCAAACTCTCTGGCTCCTTTCTTACATTTCCCTTTAATATCAGAGTATACAGAAACAACGTCTCCGGCTTTCATAACTAGAGAAAGAAGAAAATCATGTGATACTAATCTGCCCTTTGGTAGAAGGATGGTAGTCTCTTAGAGGACTCGATAGCAGATGAGCAGTAGTTCAAACTTGCTCTTTAGAGATCTATAAGCAGAAAAAAATTACAAAAAATTTTATGTAATTTTTATGTAACATGTCTAAATTGTTAATCCTTATTAGATCAAGCCCTTATGGGCCACATTAAATGCAAAGCTTGGAAAATACCTAACAAATGTAAAACTGAAAAGCACCTCAGTTGCAATCTACTGAAATTCTCACTTGATAACACACATGAGTTTAGTGAACCCTGCACCTCACGGTCCTTACAGCCCGAAGCCGACACAATTCCTGGCACGTAGACATGGGCTCCTCGTAACACTGCACTGCCACACTGGGCTCCCACAATGGCTTCACACTGCTGCTTCTTTATGTTCTTTCTAGGGGTGTTAAGAGGAGAGGAATTATGTAACAGAGCAACATTCCTCCACTGCCCATAAACTTTGTCAGTTTCAATATAAATCCTATACATGACATTAGTCTAAATTTTCATGAATGAAGAGAAAGCTGAAAAAAGAGGAAACTATACAAGAATAGTTATAAAAGGGAAAGAAGAGGAAAGAATGGGCACTTGAAAGACAGAAACTTCTAAAGAGGTCCATCTGGTGGAAGGGAGGAGAGTAGCGTAAGAAATGTTACTCATCGTACAGCCATTACTTTTTTCAGAATAACAGGAGAAAAATGGTCTCCTACTGCTTTCAAAGACTAAAACAATAAACTATACAAGAACTTAAAACATTTCTTAAGTGATAAACTGTCACGTGATAAATGATAAATAGGCTGTGCTCTATTTTCTTTCACGATCTCCAGTTATCAAATCTCCGTAAACTTAACTTCACGGTACGCAGTGCCTTCCTGGGCCCACCCACCCATTCACTACTGTTTTTCTGTCTTGTTTGTATTTTTAGGTACTAAGGACTGAGGCCTTAGCACTAAATTATACCAATAGCTGTTTTTAGTTTTTGATTTTGTGACAGGATCTTGCTGTGTTGTCCAAGTGGGACTTGATTTGCAATCTTCCTGCCTCAACCTCCCTCAGAGCTGGGATTATAAGCATGCAGCACCATGCCTACTTTGAGAGGCACAATCCTCCAAGTTCTATAACAGGTCATTGTCTCTTCTACCCCTACACTCTACCCCTTAGCAACTTGTGACTTCAATAATCATTGAAAATATAAGTTACAGAGCAGATGTGATGGTGCACACCTCCAAGCTACTTTGGAGGATCAAGCAGGAGGGCTGCTTGAACCTACAAATTTGAGCAGCATTTTTTTAAAAAGACAAAGACTATTTAGTCTTACAAACTCTAAACTATTCCTAACTACTCAGTCACTGCTGTCCCACAGTTACTCAGTCTTAAAAGTGTTTTTCTGTCTCAAATCTCTGAAATAACTTCAAAGTTTTTCACTATATGCCTCCAATTCTTTTATTTTTTATTTTATTTTTAATCTTTTATTTATTTTGTACAGGGTCTTGCTATGAAGCTCAGATTCATAGTGATCCTCCTGTCTCAGCCTCCCTGGCAAGTGGATCAAACCCAGGTCCTTGTGCTTGCCAGGCAGGTAGAGCTATCTCTCCAGCCCTGCTTGCAATTCTTAATAAATTGTCATTATATACTGATATAGAAATTCTAAGTCTCACAACTATGGTCCAATGGTGTCTTCTGAAACTCATGGGTTGGAAATTTAATCCCCAATGTTATGAAACTTGGGAGGTGTTTAGGTGAGGAAAGATCCCGCCCTCACAATGAATTAATGCTGCTACAGAAAGGTGTGCCCTCTCTTGCCCTTACATCCTCCGCCACTGGAGGACATGGCAAGCGGGCTGTCACCAAATGCCTGCATCTTGATCTTGGGCTTCTCCATCTCCAAAACTGGGGGAATACTGTTCTTTATAAATTACTGAGTCTCAGGTGTGCTGCTACATGAGCAAGAATACAGAGTGAAACAGCACAGTGTCATAGACACTGAATCACCAGACCACTTTCCTCACTGACAGTCTCCCAGGCTCATCCTTGGCAAGAGTTACCTCACCTCTTTCACCGACTACTGAACAAACTTCCTGCCTGTTACACTGATTGGTTTCAGATCTTCCTTTCATCTCTGATATTGTGCAGTTTCACACTGAAGTATCAAGTATCACACTGGATTGCTTTACTTTCAGACTTGTAGTTCTAATATTTGCTTTTCATCAGTTCTAGAAAATACTCATCATTTGGGCCTGCGAGATGGTTCAGTGGTCTAAAGCGCCTGCTTAGGAAAGCTCAGGCAACTGCAGGGAGTGCAGTTCGATCCCCGGCACCACATGCTGTGCCAGCCCCACCACCAGGGCAGGCTGAGCCAGCCATTAAATCAATCAATCAATCAATCAATCAATCAATCTAAAATAAAAAAGAAAATACTCATCATTGTTTTATTATTATTCTTCTCCCATTATTTCTATTCTTTATATCTGGGACTCATTAGAAATTTGAAGAAATTCTTCTATTTTCTACTATTTGATTTCACTTTCACCTTTCTTTCTCTCTGCTACATTGTCAATAATTTCCTGAGATATCAACACATAAAATAACTTGACCATTTGGGTCTAAGTTTAACCTGGGGAATGCTTTTAATTTTAACGTCTTTTATTTCTATAAATTCCCTATCAGTTCTACCTTTTTACCCCTCAGGTCTTTCAGAATTTACTTTTAATCACTTAAGACAACTGAGTTATGGCCACAACCAGGAGCTCTATTTGTTAATGTTTTGAGGAAAACCTACTTCTGTAACTTATCGTACATGCTGATTTTTACTCATGGCGGTTTGATTTCTCCTAATGAACGAGAAAGTGTTTAGCTTCAACTCAAAAGGTACCACTCCAAGCCAAGCATGGTGAGAAATGTCTGTAGCTGGGAATCTGAAGCAGGTAGATTTCAAGTTCATGGGCAGCCTAGGCTATACATTCTATCTCCAAAAAATAAGAAAGAAGAAGTGCAGGACAAGACAGGAAAGAAAGGAGAAGAAGAAAGAATGAGAAAAAAAGGGGAAGGGGGAAAGAAAGGAAGATAAAGGAGTTTACTACTCTAGGATGCTTCTGCTTCGTTTGTGCAGTTCCTAAGAACCTGACATGGGACCAAATTTTTAGGTCAGTTTCCTAGACTGTAAGTTCTAAGACATTTTGAACAGTAAGAGTTTGGAATCAACACTTCTATGATATACAGAACCACAGTTCTAAATTCTTAGAATTCTTTTTCTTTAACCTATACTCTAATAAAAAGATTCACTTCACTATACCTGTATACTGATGTTAGATATTTTAATCTTTCTATTAACACCCTGTTGTTAAAATCAATTTAGAAAACCAACCTGCAACTCCTTTCTAACACCTGCAGCCACCACCTAGTATCAATTCACATGCTTAAAACTGTTTTTCTGTTTGTTTGTTTTGTTTTGCGGTACTGGGGATTGAACTCAGGACCCTGTGCTTGCCAGGCAGGCACTTATTCTACTGAGCTATCTTCCCAGCCCTTTTTTTACTGTTTTTTGGTTATTCATTCCTAATGTCAAAATATTTCGCTTACATTTTTAATCATTCAGCTATGCATTCTGCAGTCCATTTAGCATTCCTTGGTATAGATATAAGAAACATTTTCAGGTTATCTACTTTACTGTCCTACTGAAACCAAAAAAGTGAGAATTTCCTAATTTGTCTCTAGTTTTATAATTCATTTTCTGTGAAAAAAGTTGAGGTTTTGACCATATTCTAATGTAACAAACCACAAGCCACTATATAAGTCATGTCTGTGGACATACGACATACACTTACAACAAACATTTCTTGAAACAAGACTTTTTTGTCTTTTAGAGACAGGGTTTTGTTACACAATTAAGGCTGGCCTTGAACTTGCTTTGTAGCCCACAATGGCTAAAACAATACTTTCTCTATGTGAATTGTAGTAACATAAAATATATGACTTTTTAAACAAAATAATCATTAAGTTGATTTAACAACCCACTAATGGGTAACTATTACTAATATATAGCTAAAACATAGATCTAATTATCATTGTAGTAAAACTATGACTCCTACAGTATAAAAGTATTTAGTTTTAAAATATCACTTTCGTTTGTATTTTACAGGCTTCTTCCAACTTCCAGTTTAAACTGTCATTCATAATTCTGAAAATTCATTAGTTGAATCTGATCACTTCTGTCATCAGTGATGACAGATCTTGAGCCGTTTTTAAACCTCGCTATCTTCATTTATGCTTTCTCTCTACTTCACATAATCTTGCCTACCTTACCTCATTAGCCTAATTTCTGTTTGTCTTCCCATTCAACTAAAACAATGCTTGCTTAGAAAAGAAAACTGCTCATTTCTGAGTACTTATTCCTTCCCATTCTATGTTCCACTGGCATTCAATTTACGCTTCTACTATGGAAATTGTAACCCTGTGACTTATACTAAAGTTTCTTGCCTTTAGAATGACTATCTCATTTATCTTTTAAGACTTACATCTTAGCCAGGAATATAGCTCAGGCCTGTTAGCCTAGTAGGTCCAAGATCCTGAGTTTGATTCCAGGTACCAAGAAAAAAAACAAAACAAAAAAACAAAAACAAAAAAAACCCTCTGGTATTTATAACAGCACAAATTCAAAGAAATTAAAAAAAAAAAAAAAAAAAAGCTTTGCAACCTTTTAAGAAACTTAGGAAAGAAAGAATGAACTCGAGTTTGTGCAACTGTGCAGAAAAGGGTTAATATAACAAGCCTTGCCAGGTATAAAGACATTTATATGTAATTCCAGCAATTGGGAGGAAGAAGGAGGATCACTGTGAATGCAACACCAGACTGGACTACACAGTGAGTTCAAGGTAAATCTAAATTACATAAGGAAATCCTGCCTCAAAAAACAAGCCTGCTACCCTTTAAAAGGTTTGTTCATAAGGCTGTCTCTTAACTGGTGTTGGGGAATTTAGACGACAGGAGGGTCCCAGTGGCAGATATTCCTCATTTAATGATCTACCTGTTTAATGACTGATCTTTTTTTGGTACAGTTCTGTACATCCTGTTTATAGTCTCAATGTGGTTTTTGGAACAGTATCTTATTTATACAGTACTATATTTGCTTATTATACTCTACGAGAGTACTATACTTTTATGTTATAGTGCTGCATGTAAGAGTTATACAAATAAAAGTGAAATCATGAAGTTGGAGTTTCTTTGACTATTTCTTTGCTCTAAATATTGCATGGTACACACTATATACAATTCCTTAGTGACCAATTCATTTAATGATCTAGTAGCAGCAATAGACCTTGGTTCTTAAGAGAAGAAATGTCTGTAGTTCATGGTACCCAAGCTGTTTTTTGTTTGTCTGTAGCTTTTGTTGTTGTTCTTTTGGGTTTTTTGTTTTGCTTTTTTTTTTTTAAGGTAGGGTCTTGCTAAGCAATTCGGGCTGGAATTGAGCTCACTTTGCAGCCCAGGCTGCAAACTTGCCAAGATCTTCCTGCCCCAGCCTCCAAAGTGCTGAGATCACAGTTGTGCATTATCTCACCTGGCCTAAACTGTTTATACAACAATATAAGCAATTTAGTGTGAATAAGAAACTTTCCTTTCCCAAGATGCTCAGTTTTTATCAATGGTGCTCTCCAGCACAGAAGCTATGCTACCAGGGGAGATCTAATAAAAGTATTCTGAAAAAACACGTCTTATCAGCTGGGAAGGTGCTTGCTTTTCTCAACCCATTCTGGACAGTTTCTAAGCAAACTGCAAACCAACGTGCAAATACTTCGAGTAGTAAGTGATAACCACCAAGGATATGTTCAACATTCAACACAGACCCTATGTAGAGGCAGTAAAATAGATGAAGGCAGATAAAAAATGCACAAAACAAGGAAAATTTCAAATGTATCTTTGTAGTTTTAAAGAAACTAAGACTTCTATAAACGGAATAAAAATGAAAAAATAAATAAAACCAGTGAATGAGTAGAGTTCAAAAAATAAAAGATAACAGAAAGTGCTAGAGAGATATATCAATTGCGAACACTGTATCTACAATGTGCCCCTCATTCACCATTCTAAACTCACAACAGTCCTAAAATTATAAAGTATTTTTAAACTCCATTTTAGAGATAAAGATAAGCACAGAGAGCACAATCTAGGTATTACTTTTGAGTAAGTCCATGACTCAAACAAATACTTTAACCCATATGTTCACAATGTACTCATTTTTCTGGGCATGGAGTCGTGTATGTCCACAAATATGCACGTTGTTGTGGTTTATATCTAGCTGTCCCCTCAAAGCCTCATGTAATTCATGGGGCTGTCCACCTCGCAGCTAGAGGGACAGGCTGTCAAGCCGGAGGCTCGAGGGGCGGGGCTATCAAGCTTGAGGCTTGAGGGGTCGGGCTTGAGAGGGTGGGCTTGAGAGGGCGTGACCAAAAGGGGCATGAGCTGTCAGAGGCGCCCCCCCCACCCCCCCACCCCCCCCCCCCCCCCGCAGGTGGCGGTTTTCCGCGGAGATATGGAACAGATCGTCCTGGACTTGGCAGCGCCCCAGTCCCTCCTCCAGTCCCTATTAAAGGGGGGGGTGGGGGTGGGGGCGGGGGCAGCGTCTTGAAACCTCCAGGAACTGTGAGATAAATAAACCTTTCCTCCCCTAAGCTTGTGTGTTGGGTATTTGTCCCAGCAACCACAGAATAGTGACTAAAACACGTGTCAACAATTTTGGCAAAGATGAAAACTACGGGCCAGCCAAATCACTCAGCAGATTAAAGCACCTGCAAGCAGGCATTGGGGCCTGAACCCCAGGT
>PVKN010034284.1:0-11861 GCA_004027915.1 Capromys pilorides
ATTTATTTATTTATACATATTTATTTATCTATCTATGCATATTTATCCATTTATATATATGTATTTATCCATCTATATGTATTTATGTATATGTATTTATCTATTTATCTATGCATATATATTTATCTATTTATCTACCTACATATATTTATCTATTTATCTATGTGTTTTTATCTATTTATCTATATGTATTTATCTATTCATCTATATGTATTTATTTATATATACATATTTATCTATTTATCTATGCATATTTATCTATCTATACACATTTATTTATCTATATGTATTATCTATTTGTCTATCTATATGTATTATCTATTTATCTGTATGTATTTATCTATTTATGTATCTGTGCATATTTATCTATTTATCTATCTATATCTCCCAGGGCACTCTGTCACTCAGCCACATTCCCAGTCTTTTTTTTCCCCTTGGTTGTTGTTTTGAGACAGACTCTTCCTAAATTGCTCGTGCTGGTCTTAAGCTTTGTGATCCTCCTGCCTCAGCCTTCCAGGTCCCTGAGGTCACAGGTGTTCATCCCTATGCCTGCCTGAGGGCATTTTTGATAGTCATTTATGTCAGATGTGACAAATAAAAAGATTTGTAGGCTGGGCCAGAGGCAGGAGAGAAAAATCACAGAATCGTTTGGCCCAGGCCTCATAATGGCAGTTTGACACTCGGTTTTAGTTTTCATTTAAAAATCGTGATTCTCTAAGGTAGAGGGAGCAGAGGAGGGTTAGGATGCGCAGAGCAGAGAAGTGCCTCGAGAGCAGGTTCTGCAGAGGTCATGCTCTGACTTCCTATCAGAGGACATGAAGACGACAAGAGAAAAGGGCCCACTGTCTGCAACCCTGAGATCTCCCTCAGTTGGCGTGTAAGAGCCTGTTCTTGTTAAAATACAGCAAAAATGGCAAAAAAAAAAAAAAAAAAAAAAAAAGATGGACTTCATAATACTTTCCAGAATCATCAACTTTTTTGTGCTAAACTTCTGCGTCATGTGGCGTAATACCTATGTGGCAAAGATATCAGAAAATTGATTTTAAGAATGCAATAGCATTGGCTTTCCACGGGTTTTTCATCCAAGGACTCAATCAACTGCTCATTGAGCATACTCAGAAAAGAAGTGCATCCGACTGAACATGAGCAGGCTGTTCTCTTGCTTGTCATTATTCCCCGAGCAACACAGTCTAACAAGTATTTATATAGCATTTCTATTACATTAGATATTATAGGTAATCTAGAGATGAATTAAAGTATAGGGGAGTAGTGCACAGTTATATGTAAACACTATGCCATTTTGCATAAGGGACTGGAGCATTTATGGATTTTGGAGATCCACAGGGTCCTCTGATGTTACCCAAGGATGACTGGGTAACATACTCTGGGCAATAACAGACATCACAGAAGTGCAGGGGTGGCTAGGGTCCTGGGCCCACCGCAAGGTCTAGTCAGATCATGAGACATCGTAGTAGCTAGTGAGATTTTCTCCTGCGTGTGGTCCTACAGACCTCAAAATCTCCTCTCTCTGGACAGGTAGCAGAGGCAGCAGACCACAGAGTAACACAATAGTGTGCTCACTGCAGAGACTGGGTTTCCTAGCTTTACTCTGTTGCTTGTGGCTTCTTGAAGGTCAGGGCGGAGTTCACAGAACAAGTGGCAAAATAGCTGCGAACTGATGACTGATGTAATTTCCAACCGCATCTTCCTTTAGCCCCCACTGGCAGGCGGTTTATGCTTAAATGTTAAAAAAAATCTCAACCTGAATATGCCCTCCCAGGGGCTGGCAGGAGGGGAATGAGCTAGGCACCCCTAACACCATCAGGTAGGTAGCTGTGATGAAGAAACACCTGCCCCCAGGAAAAGTCAAGGGCAGAGGTCACCTGGCATTCCTGGGGACTGCTCCAGCAGGGAGCCTTCTAATTGGCTGCTATTGATCTGCAAACTGTGTCCCCACTGTGATTAATTCCAGCCCCGCTAAACTCCCACAGCAAGAGTATGATAGGAGCATGAGAGGTCAAGGTTTGGGCCCTCCAAACATCCTTTACAAGTGCACCTCAGGTCCTTAAGGGTGCCAAGGAAGGAGTGCAGCTTGTTAACTCTCTCCCGGCTGCTAACCCAGGATGTTGGTTTCCCTTAGTTTCTTGCTATCACTAATAGGGGCTTAATGGGTTGCTAATGTGAGGAACAGCCGTTATCCGATGGCTTGTGCAATTTATGATGGATTTATTACCACTCTGAGTTCCCTTGATGTTCGGCACATCTTTTCCCCATCCATCCCTGGTATTGGCCTTAGCAAATGGTTTCATAATTAATTAATTTTTTTTTCCTGAAGGGGGTTAAATTATTTTTGCCCTGCTGCTTTTCTTCCATATTTAATCCCGATGGATGTGTTCTCTCAGTGGGCCTGCCAGAGATGCAATATACTAACTCACAGCTGTCCTCTCCTCCCTCCTCCTGCCAACTAAAGTACTCATCTTTCTAAAGTAGTGGTACTCAACATGGGGTGCTTACTGGAGCTGCCTGGGCAGCTTTTAAAGTAGTTATGCCTGAGACCTGTTCTGAGACATGCTGGTTTACCTGGTCTGGGGCACTTCCTGAATATTGGAAAATTTATGCCATGGAGACCAATAGCCACTGGAGCAGAATCTAGACCATCCGAAATACCCCTTACCATGGGGTGCTTTTCCATGTGTTCGGATGGACATGACTGCTCACCCTTAGAATCTACATCACACTTTGTGCATGTCCTTGGAACTCACATGGTACTTCGTATGATATTTCCATCGACAGCCACATTATGGATGATCTGCTTGCAAATTAGCCTTGCTGCCATTATTGGACTGTGGGCAAGGACAATAGCTGAGCTACCTTGGCGTACTAGAATGCCTTGCACCTAGCAGGAGCTTAGTAAATATTTTTTGACCTAAGTTTTACTGGTGACCATGCTGCTTGGGAAATTTACTCCCAGCCCCCAACTCCTTATATGTCTCAGGCAATGTGAAACATTTCAGGGCCTCCAAGATAGATTTGGTCTACCAGTTTGTCCCTGTTACCTTCTACCATTATTTTTCACCCAGGTGACTATATGTCCTGGTTTTCTGGGGGTAATTACTGTTTATGCCTTCTGACTAGGTGTCATTGTGAGTAGTATACTCTTTCCTCTCAGAAGTGCCCTGGTTTCCATGACAAGTCACATGCTCTCCTCCTCCAGTCTCTTTCCTCAGGTTAGGCCTCAAATCTTAGTGTGGCAAGTCCGAAAAGCCTCAGAAAGGTCTATATGAACATGGCATGATGCTGAATTCCACACACGGTAATAAAACACGCAAAAGTAACCTCCAGTACTGGATGTCAAGGTTGTGGTTTTCTTGGCAGGAGGGTAGGCCTAGGATGAAGTGGGGCTTTTGGGATGCTGAACATGTTCTGTCTGTTCAGCTGTGTGTGTCCCACAGGGGTGCTCACTTTGTGAATGAAGTTTGTCACACTGTAACTTTCATCCCGTCTGCACATATGAGAAGCCTTTTAAAATGGATGTCAAAGTTGTCATAAAAAAATTATGAGCACACAAGGACAAAAGTCAATATTTATTCTTATTAATGAGGATAATTTTTATTGATCAGTTCTAGCAAAGTGCTGTAATCTACTGACCACCCAAAAGATCTGGTGTTTATTATGTTGGAATTACGTGTTTTTATTGTTTTATGAAATTTCCAATAGCTAATATGTGATAGTCTTATTTATTGTATATCTCTTCTAATGATTCTGTGAACTAGGTAGCTATTTACCCATATTGCTTACAAGAAAGCCATCATATATCCAGAAGTGGACGAGTTTACTATGGACAGAAATCAAGCATAGGAGGTTGAGAAATCACTGGTGCTTTTGGCTGTCTCAATGACAGAATTAGATTAAATATATAGCTCATATTGATTGGGCAAAAATCAACTAGGAGGGCTTAAAATAAAACTAAACTACACCTAGAAAATAAACAGTCAATTCTGTGGCTCTAAAAAGAAACATTCAGGATGTCAGTAACTGGGTTGAGATTAAGACAAAAAAGATTCTGAATATTTGGAAAACATTGTCAACTTCCAGGTACAATGAGGGAATCACCGTGAGCTGAGACAATGAACTGAACCTGGCAGTATTGAAGCCCAATTCTCTAGGCCCAGAACCAAGGGTGACCAGATTGGTACCAATCCTAGGGACCTTCAGTGACTGCCCCCACACCTTCCTATCCTACTCCACCTATGCATAACTGGGAGTGTAGCTAACCTGGGTAAAGAAAATACTATAGAAAATAAATAACTTTTGTAGTGAACTAAATACTATGATACATAATAATGGGCTGAAAAACCAGATGAGAACAGGCAAAACTGGGTCCAGACAGAAGCTATCCACAGTAGCTAAAATCAGACAGTTTTCTGTTCAAATAAACGTGAAGCAACAGCATCCTCAGGCCCTTGTGTACTGCACTGAAGTGAGTTTTAGGTACTCATGCCATGTTAACTGCTGGCAAAATGTCACTGAGTTTAGAATACACTAAGTTTTCAGTCCTGGGTTGCACTGTACAAGATCAAATAATGTTAGGCCACCATCCGCCAGCATATGAAGAAATAACTCATAGCAATGTACCGATATGTCAAGATTTTTTTGCAGGAGGCAATCTGAAAACTAGCTGGATGGTGTCGGGCTAATTTTAAAAGTTCATTTGCTCCCCTTAGCCGCTGTCCTATCACCTTTACATGTCATATATCCTGGTCTCTTGTCAATGTGGTTGTCAAAGCACCAGCTTAATAGGGCCGGTCTATCAACAGAGACATTTTAAATACAAAGATGGCAAAGTTCCCTGCTGAAAGGGAAATGTGGACAATGGCAGCCAAGTGAAGTCATGTGGTATCAGGTGACAGCCAGACTGTGTCACTTGATGATCCATTTCCCTGAGGTACCAAATGAACTTTATGGTGTTCCTTCTCTTTTTTAAAATGTTTGACATCCTAGAAAAATTGGCAAACAGAAGAGGACAAGGTAAAACATTTCCATTTTGCACAAAGGGAAACTTGGACTCAAAAAGCTGAATGAATTGCTCTAGATCACTTTTATTTTTTGAGATTTCCTGATTTCCATAAACAGCGACCAATCTACGTGTCCCACACACGTGCACGCACGCGCGTGCACACACACACATACACACACACACACACACACACACACACACCTCCATAGTTCCATTGTTCTCTGAATTAGTCTAGGAGGAGAGGACAGGGTGTAGCTCCTTGCATCATGAAATGATCCCACAAAATTCTGTAATTCTGTCCTGGTAGAATGCAACAAATATTTATTCCACTAAACTCAACCTACTAAGCATTCTTCTCTTCTACCTGTGAGATTTCATATCCACAAAAATCAGGCTAATGCCTCTGGATTCCAGGGCCTGAATTCTGATTTTAGCTCTGCTATTTTCTGAGGAAAATACCTGTATCCATCTTCATGTCACACAGTCAAGTAAAGCAGCCTCTGATTTCTTGTGAAAGGAGTGTCTCAGGTAATCTTGTGGGAAAATGAATTTGGACTGCCTAACATAGGGGCCATCAGAACTCAGTGCACCTGCTACCTATTTGTTGAAATAAAGTTTTATTGAAACATTGCCATGCCCAGTCATTATTCTTTTTTTGGTGTGTATTTAGTACAGGGTCTATAGGGTCTCACTACCCAGATTGACTTCTAGTGATTCTCCTGTTTTCAGCCTCCAAAATGCTGGTATTACAGGCGCATTCCACCACGCCCAGTCTCAGTTGCCATCTCAGTGCGCCCCGGGGGTGGGGCCAGGACAGTAGGCCTGGAACTGAAGCCTCAGCCTCAAGGCTCTTCTTTATTTTCATTCTCAATAGCTTTTTTTTTTTTTTTTTTTCTATACTGTCAGAGTTGAGTAGTGGCCCCACATAGTAGCAGGCATTTTTTTTTTTTAATGTAAAATAATTTATTAGAGAAAGAATATCCTTTAACAACAAATAATGCTAGAACAACAGTCACACAGAAAACAATGAAGTGTAAGCAGTTCTTTACTTTTTATTAAAAACTAAGTGAAACAGATTGCAAACCTTATAAAACTGTAAAATTTCTGTAAGAAAACATAAGAGAAAATCCTTGTGACTTAAAGTTTTTTAAATAAATCATATCAAATAAATATTTTTAGTGAACACTACAGATAAGTAATCCAGAGATTTACTGAAAAATACATGATATTTATATTTTAAGATATCTACCTGTCAGTGTATTTTCTAGAAAATTTACAAGAAAATAGTTGACATCAAAATTTTCATATTACTTATTTGTACTGTTCTCTACTGCACAAGAAACGGTCACAAGAATTTTCAAAAAAGTCTTACATACATAGGATTTCTTCCTACTGTGATCTTTTTCATGTTTTTTGTTTTGTTTTGTACTGGGAATCGAACTCAGGACCTTGCACTTGCAAGTTGCCAGGCAGGTGCTTTGCATAGGCAGCCGCTATTGATCACCACTCATTGTCTTTCTGATATTTGTTCTCTTAGCTACTCACTCGTAATGGTTACTCTCTGATCATCCTGTCCTTCTGCAGAAAGAAGTGGACTGAACTTTCTTGAATAGTCATTTGCCAGAGCTGTGGTTCCCAACCTTCTTGCAAACCAGGGACCAGTTTGTCAAAGATAATTTTTCTACTGAAGAGGAAGGGACCATAGTATTGGAATGACCCAAGCACATGACATTTATTGTGCATTTCAACAGTGTTATTATTACATTAGGTTCTCACCAGAGGCACCCAGCCTAGATCCCTTGTGTGTGCCATTCACAGTTGAGTTGGAGTGCCTCCGAGAACCTGACGCTCCAGCTGATGAGACAGGAGGTGGAGCCCAGGCAGCAACGTGAGCAAGGGAGACAGGGAAGCTGTGGATACAGATGACATTGCTCTCTTGCCCACTGGTCACCTTCTGCTGTGTGGCCCATGTCCTAGTGGGAGAGTGACAGGTGCTATCTGTGGCCTCAGGGTTAGGAGTCCCGTGCTAGCGTTTCAATTTCACTTTGGGGACTGTAGTGTCTTACTGATAATGGGAAACTTGTCCAGGCTGCATGAAGATAGCAGAATTGGGGCAGATGAGAACTAAGACACCTCATGGCTTCCGTGGTGTCAAGCAGGAGCAGGCGAGGTGAAGGCAGCACAGGCATTAGCTCAACAACCTGACGCTGCACTGTGCATTATTTTTCCAGGGTTTCTATAATTGTATTTTCAAAATTTATCTATTTACACAACTATAACTCTATGTTTATTTATCATAAATAAACAAACTATATGATATAAGATGTAAGACTAAATTTTTGTACTCCAAATGCTCAACATTGTTAAGAAAAACAAATTTATTGTTGTTTTGTGAGAACAACAGAATGCCTGGTATAGAAAGCCAGATATGATAGATTCAAGAGTGGGTTTATTTTTATGATGTTGGACAGGTCGATGAATTTTTGCATTTTGTTTCTTTCATAAAAAAGAATGGAGATGATAATATTGTTTCCTCATATGATTCTGATGGTATTTTTTTGTTGTTGTTGTTGTATTTAGTATAGGGTCTACAGGGTCTCACTATGGAGACTGGATTTGTAGTGATTCTGCTGTTTTCCGTCTCCCAAGTGCTGGGATTGTAGGCGCACCTGCCACCCCCCTCCCCCCAGCCTCAATCACTGTCTCAGCTCTCCCCTGGGGTCGGGCCGGCAAGGCATGCACCGGCTACTTTGCTCTGCTTAAGCAGGCACTTTAGTCCACTGAGCTGTCTGGCCTGCGCCTCATTATATGATTCAGAAGCATGAAATATAATATAATGCATGTGAAAAACTACAAACAATAAAGCTGTCTGTAAAATGTCCATATCATGTGCATAGCAGAGTCTATTTGTAGATATTCGAGCATTGCCCTTTTGTTTTACCCATAGCTTTTTTTTTTTGGTGGTACCAGGGCTTGAACTCAGGACCTTATGCTTGCCAGGCAGGCACTTATTCCACTGAGTTATCTCCCAGGTGCCCCTTCTGTTTGTATTTTTACATTTACATAAAGTTTTCAGTTTCAGTTTTTATAGTAACCTCCCAGTTCTTCCTGTTTATGGCTTTGAGCCCTTACGTGATAAGCACAAAACCTATCATAGTATATTAGTCCATGCCAAGTCTACTGACTTCCAAGAAAAACTCTGCTGTATCTTTGGAATTGTTTTAATAAATTTGAGAAGACTTTTCACATTTATGTTGAATTTTCATATAATAAAAGTATAACTTCATACTTAATTAAAATTGTATCTTTCAATGAAGATTAATTTTTTTTGATACAGGTTCTCACCAGGAAGTTTAGATTCATATAATCCTCCTGTCTCAACCTCCCCAGTGCTGAGATTCCAGGCGTGTGCCACCATGCCCTGTCTCAAGGCTAGCATGGTTTGTGATTCTGGAGATCGAACTTGAGATCTTGCACCATCCAGGCAGGTGCTTAGACTGCCGAGCTATCTCCCTAGCCCCAAGATCAAAAAAATTATTATTTATTTATTTATTGTTTATTTATGTTTGTGGTACCAGGAAGATTAAAAAATTTAAAAAGTATTTTTCTCATTGAATATTTAGGTATTTTGAATTTGTTGTTATTTGAACAGCTTCTTTTTCTAAATTGAATTATCTATCTGTGCATTGCTATAAGGCTATTATTTTTAAAAAATATTTATTTATTTATTTGGTACAGGCTCTTGCTATGCAGTTTACACTTACAGTGATCCTCCTGTCTTATCATCCCGAGTACTGAGATTGCAGGCATGCAGCACCATGCCTAGTTTCAGTGACCAGCCCAGCTTCCAGAGTCTGTGCTGCACGCAGTAAAGAGGATTGCACTTAAGACTATTTTTTTTTTATGTCCATCAGTGAAGACTACCATTGTTTTTTATGTATTTAAGTTATTTCAAGCTGCTTTGTGAGTCTTTACCAACAGAGACCTCTGTTGTTCATTTTTCTGATATACACTGTGTGATAGCCAGGTATTTTAGCACCTTATGTGTTCTTTTGTTTCACAGCTTACTGCATTAATCACAGAATCTGAAGTGGTAGTGATATTAGAAGATATTTTGTGTTCGTTACTGCTTTTGAATATTTGTTTGCCCATTAAGTATGAGCTCTCTTTTAAGCCAAGAACATCTTTGTCACATTAGAGAGGCAAAGTTTTATGTCTATTGAGATGTTTATAATTAGAAAAAGTCGTTGCTTTTATCAGATGTGGTAGCTATGAAATTATCACACAGTTTCATTCTTGCTGAATCTTTGACTACTCTGTGGATAATGCTCTCCTTGGAAGTCAATCTCTGGGGTCCCTTGGCTGGCGCCGCTAACTGTGACACATGGGTACATTGTGACTTCATGAGTTTGAACCAAATGTAACTCAACAAGAAAGTGCGTTGCTGCCGAAGCAAGCATTGTGGGAATAGGATCCCTGACCTTTCCTCCAGAGGCACATTCTCTAGAAGTGGTGACTCTGAACATCATGGCTGTTAACAGTATGAAGAAAAGGCATTGCAGGAAGCAGCACGGATCCAAAAAGAATAAGTAGTGGCCTGCCTGTGCGATGGGAAGTTAGAAAGTTGTCAAGGGAGGTGTTTTTGTGCCTCCCACTCCCTTAGCTCCACTTGAGATTTGTTAAGTGCTTGGACTAAGGACCAGGAGTGGAATTTCAAAATCACGGGGCTTACATTTTTAAAATGCCAATCCCTAAAATATCGTCTGAAATTTAGACAAATGAACTACTAACATGGGTGTTACAGTGGGTTCTTGTTGCTGCATGGACCACATGTATGACCTTTCAGCACAGAATTTAAAAAAATAAATAAATAAAAAAGAGCAGTGCCTTCCTCTTCCCCTGGCAGCTCAGAATAGCTCCGTTTCCTTTCCTATAAACAAGTCATATCTCTGGGAATTTCTAAAGCTGAATGCTGTCTGCTCAGAAGCCGTGACTCACACAGTTTCCTGGCAGTCTTCACAAATGAAGAACACCTCTTGAGGAAAGAATCCCAGACAGGAGCGGTCACAGAAGGCCTCAGACTCCTTCATCTCAAACACAGAAGCTGAGAGACAAAGGAAAATGCCAGCAATCCTCTCTGACCTGTATCTCCCGCTTTTTTGGCTCAGTTCTTATTTGTGGCTGCCAGGGCAGGAAGGTGAGGCCCGTTTAGAGAGTTGAGCAGGCCTGTCTTTCCAGGCCCTTGGACACTCACCTGCCCCTGGGTTTGGGAATTTACCAAGCTTGGCTTCCTCTTGATTCTGAGGCTAAAGGTTTTCTGAGGCGGGATTCTCCAGGGGAATTATCAGGAGGTCATCCAAGTGCGAGATGTAGGACTTCTAGCTGCTTTTAGCAGGAACTTGGACAAAAAAGTGTCCTGTTGGCACATTCTGTTCCCTGTTCTTCCCCTCACCCTCTGCTTGAGGGCCCCATCTCCTTAATTTCCTTTCTCAGAGCCACATTATTTTCTCGTATTTCCTAAATAGTCAAGAAAAAAAGGGAGTATTTATTAATGCAATGGTATAACAGTGTGTGTGTGTGTGTGTGTGTGTGTGTGTGTGTGTGTTGCGCCCATGTCAGCAATAATGTAAGATCTTGGGTTGAAGAGGCTTGATGAAGTGGTAGCAAAGCTTCCAGTGAATAGGGTGTTGCTTCACTTATGTCCATTTTTTGGTTTAACACCAACGAAGAAAGGCCAGGTCTTGATCTTTGCATGACTCTGTGAATGAGGTGTGGCTTGAAGCTCCTGGTGTGTAGCAGAAGCAGACGTCAGAGTTCCTGCAATTGAACACCAGAGGTCTGCAGTATTTGGGATGAGGGGATGCCAAGGACCATAGGGCTTCCATAGGTAGTGACGGACATAAGACAAGCATGGTGGTGAACACCTCACATGCGTGTTTGCAATCATTGCCCTGTGAAAGCTTCCAGCACTTCACAAATAAGGAAGTGAGACTGGAGAAGTCAATCATTCAAGATTAAAAATAAAAAGTTATGACAAACTGAGCCATAGATCCCTATCTGTATGAAAGCCAGTCTTTCAGCAGGACAAAAGCTGCCCTAAGCCAATAAATCAGGATGAGAAGTGAGAGAAAGTTGGGAGTGGGAGGAGAGGAAGGTGGACAGACATGTGTTTACTGTCCTTGTAGGGCTTACTGATTCCAGCTTTCCCCCAAGTCTGCAGTGTGACTGACATATCTAGATTTGCCTGAGATTTGAGTTAAGCACTGAAGAATGGAACATCTTGGGAAATTCCTCAGACTTAGGCAAACCTGAGCAGCTGGTCATTCGATTGATACCATCTGAGGGATCTTTGCTTCAGGTCACTTGGACTGTTGAAGAAGAAGCCAATCCATCTATGATCTAATAAATCTGGGTCTTATGCCAAACGTGGTGACTCAGGCCCTTAATCCCAGCACTCGGAAGGCTGAGGCAGGAAGACTGCCATGAGTTCAAGGCCAATGTGAACCATGTAGTGAGATGCTATCTCAAAAAGCCAAAAGCACAAAACAGAAACAAAGATCTTGTAATAGTGTTGAGTTGATTTATAAACATCAAGATGATTTATTTGCTAATATCAATAGAATGAACACATTTGAAAGCAGTATGATTTTAGGTAAAACCTAATCCATGAGAAGTAAAATTTAAAAAAAAAATATGTAAGGGCATTTTTCATGTAAATGTACAACTTTTTGGAACAATGTCATGTTATATATTTTGACTAGTTTCTATATGCCTGAGCCCAGATGCATCCATTTTTTATAATAGTTGTGGTCCTGAAAGTCTCAATAAAAATATTTTCATGAGT
>PVKN010034285.1:0-11866 GCA_004027915.1 Capromys pilorides
AAGGATGCCAACTCAGGCAGGTTGCCTGCGGATCCATCCTGACCACAGCACTGCATCTTTGTTCTGGTCTTAACTAGAAACAAAGATAAAATCAAATCTACCTGATTTTATCTCCGCGCTGGATCCGAGCTCAGCACAGTTAGTTCTCAGGGTTGGAATGTAGCCTAACTATCTCATCTCTGCTAAGGAAAGTCAAACTCAAAAATATTTTATGGATGTTTTTAAATCAGTGTGCCAGGGGCTGGCGAAATGGTTCAGTGGTCTAAAGCGCCTGCTTAGGAAATCTCAGGCAACTGCAGGGACTGTGGTTCGATCCCCGGCACCACATGCTGCGCCAGCCCCACCACCAGGGCAGGCTGAGCCAGCCATGAAATAAGTAAATAAAGAAACAAACAAATAAGCAAACAAATAAATAAAATAAAATAAAAATAAATAAATAAATCAGTGTGCCAGCCTCTACCAGCAAAGTGCAAAAAACAAATATTTTTGTTCTCTTGCTCCTTTGTTGCCCCTTTCCATGGCCATGCCCACTGGTGTCAAAGATCATAGTCTCCTGTCCCCTGAGATTACACAGACCCAAACCTCTGAGGGCCACGTTGGTGTGCATGTTGTTGGTATGCATGCTGCCTCACCCTCAGAGTCTTATGCATCCTCACTGTGTAGCTGCTTGAGCTTCTACCTACAACTCTTTCACATAGGGGTCAAAAATTGTTCTTTGGAAGTCAGGCATTGCAGTGCACGTGAGAGCTTGAAGCAAGAGAATTGTTGCAAGTTTGAGGTCAGCCTGGGAACCAACGTAATAAAGCCCTGTTTCCAAAACAAACAAACAAAACAATAAGTTATAGGGTGGGGCATGGTGACACACACCTATTATTCTGGTGGCTTGTGAAACTACGAAAAGGAGACTAACTGTTCGAGACCAACCCAGGCAATTAAGCAATACTCTTGTCTCAAAATAAAAATAAAAATGACTGGGGGTTTAGCTCAGTACAAAAGTTCTGGGTTCAATCCCTATGTTTATTGCTCTCCTGCCAAGAAAAATATATATGTATATTGTCAGGGGAGGATCAGCAGCCTACCACTCTCCATCTGTACCCTAGAAACTAATACACAAAACTTCCCTCTCATTGTTCCATCCAAATCCAAATTTCTCATAACACCCAAAAAGGAATGAATGAGGATATTTCAGATTCCAGTTTCCATTTAGAGAGTATTCTTACTCGATTATTGAAT
The DNA here is from genome assembly GCA_004027915.1 of Capromys pilorides. NCBI lineage: Eukaryota > Metazoa > Chordata > Mammalia > Rodentia > Capromyidae > Capromys > Capromys pilorides. The sequence goes on from PVKN010034285.1 coordinate 1,234, forward strand.
ATGAACTGCCGATGTCTACCTCTCCTTCTTCACTTCAAACTTTAATAGACACAGGAAAAGCAACTATTTTTTTAGAGAAATTAATTTCCTCTCTATCTAGCAATTCTAATAAAAAGCTTGGATCAGGGCCACACATTGAATTTTTAAAAAGCTACTCCCTGTATCTCTGTTTCCCGAAGAGTCTTGTCCTCCAACTGAGTCCTAAAATGCGCTCCTTACTAGGACGTTTCTGTAGAGGAATAATAGTGCCCTGAAAAGATAACGCTTCATGTGGCAGTAGAACACTTGTCATTGCCACCTTCACAGTCACAGATGCTATCTTTAAGAAAAGATGTGAAGTCTAGATCTGCTTAAAAATAGTATAGGGGAGATAATAAAATAGATAACATAGAACTTGTCCTGAACAGATAACGATCAATGATAATGGTACATCATGGTGGTATGTAATGTCTTGTTACCATATTGTGTTTCCTTTGGTAAATTTGTACAATTTTTTCCAACAAAAATTTGAAGGCAATTGAAAATGTAATTGGAGCAAGAAATTCAATCACACTGACACTATTTTGGATTACAGTTATTATTTCATTTTTCCATACAGTCTCCAGCACTCTACTAAGCAAGGATGACCGAGATTTGGCTGATTGTGTGTTTCTAGTTCAACAAAGCCAGCCAGAGCTGGAACTGAAGTTGGCAGGGACGATTGCTTACCAGCGATCCAGCCAAGATTGCTTAGCCAAGGCTGCCCTGGGACCCGGCTATGGCAGAACATTTCGAATCACTGCCCTGGTCTAGGCACAGGACAGAAGGTCCCAGATCCAGCCTTTCTGAGTCAGCGAACTCTTGCTATTGCCAGTGAGGTCTGAAGCGCCTCTCCTCAGAACAACATCCTGGAGATGTCCTGCCAAGTAAGATGCCAGAAATAACAGATTGCTGGAGAGTGTTGAGATGGGATATTGAGAAAATGGTGTCATGGGAATTCTCCGCTGGGCCTTGCAAGTGTCCACCCTCAGACAGCAGAGTCCAAAGGGGCAGCTGAAGATTTAGTTGTAAGGAAGTTTAGGCCTCCAGCAAACCCAAGGCATTGTAATTCTGTGGCAGTTTGTGGTCCGGTCTTGGCCCCTTGTTCATAAATCTGTCAGGGATACTTCCCCAGAAGGATACTGTTGGCCTGGAACAGCCTCAACAGTAGATGAAGATCGTTTAACTCTGAAGATAAAGTGCTCATGCCATGTCCCACATGGGCCAGCCAACCTGTTCAGAAGTCTCCTTTCCCCTCCCCCTTCCCACACTCTCATTCTTTCCACCATTTTCAAGGTATTCAGCCATCCTGGGACACAGCTCTGAGGTGCAAAGAGCTGCAGAGGCAGAGCCCTCCAACCAGTGTCAAAACCATGCTCCCAAAGCCAGAGCATTCCCCTGTGCCACAGAACCTACTTGCGCCAGAGCCCCTGCCCAGGACCAGAGGCTGCTTGACATCACTGCATCCAGCCCAGCAGGCACCTTTCCTATGGTTTCTTGGGGAGCTTCAGAGATATGAACTCCCTTGTACGTGGACGCCCATCTAAAGGGAGTGGTCCAGGCCATCCTCTTCCATGTCACAGAGGCAGAAAGAGATGAAAAGAGTTGAGAAGAGCAGCTTCCCTCAGGCCTATGCCTATGCCCCAGCTAGGCCCTACAGGGTGCTTTCTTAGCAGAGGTGTGGGTGAAGCAATGCTACCCACTTCTCCCCCTCTGTCCTCTTCCCCAGGCCACAGCTGGAACCACTGTAACACTCTCTGCAAGCCTTCAATCTTGACACCCCATTCTACTTCCTACCCAGTTGCCACATGGGTCTCTCTAAAATACAATTACATCATCATCCCTGTTAACAAATCTTCAGGGGCATCCTCAGTGCCCTAACACAGTGCCACTTTTCCCACTTTGTCCCTCACTGTCTTCTGCTGTCAGGAGGATAAAGAGCCCATGGTTTCTGGGATGCCTCTGTGACCTCTGGAGGACTTCCCAAACCCCAAGGCTCTGCAGAGCGTCCTTCCTCACTGAGGGCTTCTAAGGCAGCTTGTACAGCATCCACTACATTGCATTGTTATTGCTGTCTGACTTCCCTGGCTGTCCAAGCAAAACTCCGAGATCCTGCTGTGTGCTCTCTGCCACTGTGTCTTGCATACAGCAAGCACTCAGATCCACAGAATCTTGCTCAGGGCAGGCCTCCACATGGTTTCTTGGTACAGGCTGTGTGCTCAGCTGAGCAGGTCTGTCCCCACATGACCTATATCCCATCTTTGTGCTCCCTTCCTTAAAAACATTTAAGTAGCTGCAATCAAACATTCTCTGTTTCCCTCACATCTCTGTCCCTCGAAGAGTCATTTCCTCCAAATCAATCCTCAAAATTCTTCCCTACTAAAAAAAAAAAAAAAAAAATTCTTCCCTACTGCAATGTTTCTGTAAAGGAATAAGAAAGTCCTCTGAAATAATGGCCCAAGTTGGCAGCAGAAGGGCACTGTCACTTGTCATCTTAATGATGACATTAAGATGACTACTACCCCAGACTACTGCCAGCTGAACTCACAGATAAACGATGGAACTGAGTGGAGTGGTCCTAGACTAAGCTCTCTGTGGTCCTATAGCTTTCCACTGAATACTGAAGAAATGTCAATGAAAGAATATCAAATACAGTAGTGAGGCAGATTTGAGCTTAAGCACTATTTACCACTTATTCTTTCGGTACCATTGTCCAACAATAATTTCTCCCACCTGGGGCTGATGCCACCCTTGTTATTGATCCCTATGACAAGAATAATTATTTTAAAATAACATATAATCCTCTCATTCTGCCTTTAAAAACTTTACCTTGCCTCAACCTCCTGAGTACATTCATAGTTTATGCAGTGCTTATTCCCATTAATGGTGACTCCTGGCTAAACTTTATTTTTGGAGAATCTGTTCATAATTTAGATTGCCAAGTACCTGGCAGTCATCAGATGCCTGGGAGAGTCTGCAAAGTCTTCCTCCTTTCCCTCTTTCTTCTTCTTCCTCAGCCCAGTTTTCCAGAACATTTCAAAAGTTTTGCACTAAGTATAATGACAGATGTACCCCCTTGATGTTGCCATCACATATGTTGACCTGTCAGCACACATTCTGCCCTGAGAGAAGACTTGTTCAGGATGACTGGATTTTTAAATTTCCTCGAGGTTTAAGGATTCTCCCTGCAGAAGCCTGACTCAGGGCAGAGTCAGTGACTATTAAGACAGGCTTTGCTAGCAGCTGGGATGAGACGTGTGGGAGGGGACAGGCAGAAGTCCAGACACACTTCAGGGTGCTAGACAGGGTTATGATTACGATGATGGGTGATGAATTCAGATCCTTTCCTTATCCTGATCTAATATTTGGTTCTATCTGATATGGCTTCTTGGAGGCTGTTGGGCTTTTCTGTGATGTGTATGTATTCTTGTTTGCCTTTTCATCGAACCCTCAATACCTTCTTGCCTGGATCTCAGAGACCCTTAAGGTAGTACCAGCATCTGGCTGATGAGTGGTGATGGTGCTGTCAACCAGTCAACCTCCATTCTTTAGTCCCATGCTCACAAGAACACTGCTCTCCCATCTCAAGATCCAGACTGGCCTGTGGCCTCACCCATCCACCCTGGGCCCCTCTGATGGCTGCTTCTCATATCTGCTCATCACTCCTCAGTTCCCCTGGAGAAAGGACGAGCACAGAAAACAAGGCCATGAGAGTCTACTGTTTTCACTTTACTCTTAAGATTTGGAAGGTGAGGAGGCCAGACACTTTACAGCCAAGAAATGCAGACCATGAAGCTACACCACCATGGGAATCCAGGAGTCTCATCTCTCACTGATGGTCTATGCTTTATCACAGCTCCAGGAAATTCACAAGATGGAAACAAGCACATGTGTGCTCAAACCAAATTCCAATAAAAGTGTTAAAACTCCTAATACAGATGTGGGAAGCACACGAACCAATTTCTCATTTAGCTTTGGGGTACCATCTCATGATGAGTCACTTTGATCATCACAGTAACTGGCTTTAGTTTCTGACTCATTGCCAATCATTTTAAAGGCCAAATCTCTACATCCTGTTGAATAGGTCTTTAAATATTACCACTGGCTCCTTTTTCCATTTTTTTCTTTTGATGTACATAATGCTTGCCTCCTTTTCTTTTGCCATCTTCCTTTTTAAGATTAATATTTCAGCCATATGTGGTGGCACATGCCTGTAATTCTACTCTCGGAAGGCTGAGGTGGGAGGGTCATTGTGAGTTCAAGACCAGCCTGAGCTATAAAGTGAGCTGAAAGCCAGCATAAACTGCATAGTGAGACCCTGTCTCAAAAAGACAATGATAACAGCAATACTTCATTTTAAACCAAGTAGTCTCTTTTTTCTATCCTTAAGTTGGTGGGTCATCATCAGGGTAACCCTCTCCATTCCATTCTCTCTCTTGGCAGTGGGCCACATGCAAAGGCTTGTGCTTATCATTCTTTATTAGTCAACTTCCCTCACATTAATGATGAGTGTTTCTTCAATTTGTTTCTTTGTAGCTAGGGCAACTCTATAACTGTAAACATTGGGTAAGACAAAAAAAGGTTTTTGCTGGGAGGACAAATAGTTTGCCTTTAGAGACAGAAATTCTAATGAATAAATCCAGGGCTACTCGAAATCTTTGTATAGCAAAAACTCCACAATGCAATAGCCCAAAGATTCTCTTTTTAAAAAATGTACTGCTTCTAACAAAGACTACTTTGGAGATGTTTCTCACAACCATAGTCATAAGCTACTTTGGTGAGACATTTTTCTCAGAAATAAAGCAAGCCCTAAAATCTGCAGGAGACAGGTATGAATGAAAAAATCATCTCACAAACATTGCTATATCTTGTGGGAAACACATACTGGGCACATCTGATTCCTTGAAGTATTATTGAAATATTTATAAGCCAAAAAAGTATTTAGAGGCACTGACTTAAATAAATTTTTTAAAGTGGCTAAATAGTTGCCCAGTGATAAGGAGAAATGCTACCTTGCACAAAACTTTTATTCCTGTAGCAATAGTTTTTAAAGATTAAGCTAATCAGATAACACAATAATATTTTTCACCATGGTATGTGGGAATAACTATCCTTTTCCTATGTATGTGCCTATTTGATTTTGCAATATGAATTAGTATTCTGTGTAACTTTTATACCCAGGTTAATCATCTTTAGTAGAAAAGTCATGCCTTCAGGACTCAGAGTGTGGTATTATGCTTGTCCTTACAGGCAAGTGGTTCTGATCTGATGCCTAGCACTTCAACCTATACACACACACACACACACACACACACACACACACACCACCTCCGCTGTGGGTATGAGAGATAATATCTCTCTTAATGTAGAAGTCATTCTTGATATTACTCTCAGATACAGAGTATGCCTCTCACATCTAAGATGATGTGTCCTAAACCTTGGGCCTAGTGATCATTTCATGGTTGAATATATGTGTAAAACTTCATCAAATGATATGGATTTGTGTATATTTCTATATTATAATATTTTCCTATAGAATAATTCATATAATCTTGTTTAGTGAAATTTTGTTATCATTTCTAATGTTATAAAAAATTTCTATTCTCTTTAATTTTTTTTAAAAGAGCAGAACAAAATTATCAGTGAGAAGGCTGAAAGTGAACTTCAGAGAGAAGTTCTGGCTTCTCTTGGTTTTGACCAACTGTCAAAATAATTACCCAACTGTAAAAGAGGGAAAATAATAGGAGACCAGGCAAAACATCTGTGAACTTTTGCCAACCATTTAAGGAAGAAGGGTTACATTTCTAAGTAAATAGTCGGTGCATGCCAATATTTCTCTAACTAATTTCTTTTATGCTTTTTGAATTCTCTGTATTTATATACTTTTCTTCCCATTTATGAGACAAAGTACAGTTGATTCTTTTATCCGCAGCTGTTATGCTGTCTAAAGTTGCCAAGAACACTGAATTAGCAAACACTGAACCCTTGCTCCTAAGGGAAATATAGGATAGGTTCTTGTCAGCCTCTGGTCGTGTTTTCATCCATCAATCAGTACATAACCTTGTTTAAGTATCTTTCTGTTTAAAGACGCCGTATTCAAGCTTTGTTGATTCATTGATATGGATCTCATGGCAAGCAGACCACCAGCATGGGTGCAGCTTGTTCCTAAACTGAGCTTATGCGCCTGTAAGGCACAGTCTCCTTGTACTCAGGAGTACCAGGAAGCACCTCTTTGCTATGTCTGAGGGCCAGTTTCAACAGTCAAAAGAACAAAGATCATCAAAATGTGAAGAAAAAAAGTGACACTAAATAGACCATGTAAAAAGCCCTCAGAAAAGGAGCTGCAATAAGAAAGCAGAGCTGCCTTCTTCAGCTCCAGCTAGAAATGGGAATGTCAGCTGGCTTAAGTTTTTTGTCACTGTGCACATGTCCATGAAAAAGTTTAGAAGCCTTTCTTGTATAGTTCTGATTTTGAGGTTACAAATAAATTTTAGCAAGCAAGTGAGCTGACAAATACAGAAACCATGAATCCTAGGGACCAACAGTCAGTATTTTGAAAATTTAAGCTTGGTTTAGCTATGGAAAGTGGAACAAAGAGAAGGAGCTATTGTCTGTATCAATGATTATCAAACTTTACTACCTGTTAGAATCCCCTCAGGAGCTTTATAAATGCTCATGTCCAGACCAAATGTCAAACAAATTATCTAAGACTCTGGAGTAGTTACCATGGGAATAGGCATCAGTATTTTAAGTTCTTGGGGACAATTACAGTCATCAGGCAAATTTGAAAGTGAGCTTTAACCAATGGGCTTGGCTCCTGTTGAGGGCTAGGATGGTGTTATTGGCAGTGGCAAGCTGAAGGATTAAAAACCCCAAGGGATGGTTTTTAACACACTACCACATGTGCTAGTTACCTGTTGTTTTGCAGCAACATCTATTATCTCAAAGGGTTCTGTGGGTTGGGGATGCAAGTACAACTTAGTTGGGTCCCTGGGCTCAGGGTCTATCACAAAGCTGAAATTAATGTGTCAGAGAGAGCTACAGTCTCATTTGGAGAGATAACTAATGAAAGGAAGGGTCTAATTCCAGGTTCAGTTGAACAGCTATTGGAAGGATAGAGTTCTATATGGCTGTGAGTCCCAGAGCCCAAGTTTCAGGTCCTCACTGACTGTTGGCTGGAAGCTGTCCCCATATCGTGCCATGTGAAACCCTCCACCGAGCAACACACAACACGGCAGATAGCTTTTATGAATGTGAGTAAGTCAGAAAGCAACAGAGGCTGTCCATGAGGGAAGCCACAAAATTTTTGTAATTCAAATTAGAAGCAGTATTCTGTTCTACCCATTAGAATCATTGGGTCTGGCCCACACTCAAGTGGAAGGGACTACACCAGTGTTTGAATAACAAGAGGTAAGATCATTGGCAGACATGTTAAAAGCTATGTGTCCCACCACCACTTCCTACTTTGAAACTATCAGTTTGGTTTTAGGTAGAGTTCAGTATTTCCCTTTAGCTACACTTTCAAGTAAAGTATCTATTTAAGAATTTTTTCATTTCCTGAATTATATGCAGATAAATCAACACACCCTAGGATTCATTTCTCCTGGTCTTAATTTTGCCTGTTCATTGATGGTGACCACCATATAAATGGGAAACTATACAAGTGGTTATTAAAATGTATCATGAATGTATAATTTAAAAAATTTATTATAATAAATTTTAATTAATTACAATTAATTGCCATTAATCATCCTCAAAATACTCTCCCTTATTTTAAACACTTTTAGCACACTGTTCTTTATACCTTCTAATGTAGTCCTGGAAGTCCTCATTTGTGAATGTCTTTATGACATAATCAAAAATAAATGTTATTGCCAAATGCCATCCAACAGGCTCCTAAAAATATTATAATGTGTCCTCGTCTACCTATTGACTAGCTATAGCACCATGTAACTTTTGGATTTTTCTCTAAAGTCAAGATGACATGAAAGGTAAACGTTTTGAATCAGTTCAGAACACTGAGCTAGCCATGACAGCACAACTAAAAAATGCTTGTCAAAGAAGACTGCCAGAAATGCTTCAGAAAGTAGCAAGCAGAATAAGTGTGTTTAGAAGGTGGGCAAGTAATTTAAAAGGGATTAGTAACAATGTGTCATTAGTGCAATTTTTAAGTAAAACTTAACCAAATGTTTGGTCCTACTTTACATCTTCAATCAAAAACTACTTACTTTATTTCAAGAGGTAAACCAGAACATCACACCAGTGAGAAGCCATAGGATGACACACTATCAAGCTGATCTTTGCTGCAAGCAGCAAGCACTCTGGCCTACTGAGACTTTCTCAGGATAAATGAAGGATCCTCTTCAGAGCAGTCCACCCACGGATTAGAAGGGGACAACATTCATCCAGCAACTCCCATCCCCTTGGCTACAAGTGGCCTATATGCTGCTCCTCAGTGTGCCCTGAGCTGGCATCCCACGGCACAGGAACTGCAAGCAGAAAGGCAGATGTCCAGGGTGTGCCACACTGGGAACAAAGCTGGACGGAGTGCACAGGAGAGGCTAGGGCAGTCAGTCAGTGGAAGGAGAGAACGGGAGGGGCTGTGCGTGCCTAAGGCATCTGAAAGAATTACTTGGGTGATTAAAAAGTAAAAATAACTGAGAGAAGAGGAAGAGTCGGGAATCAAAAAAGAATAACGGAAGTGTGTGAAGGAAGAAGGAAGTAAAGGTGAACAGTGCCCCTGGCAGCTGTATTTCTCTCAACTCTTCACCTCTGCTTGGTTGAGTTGCTGTCAACTGCAGAGGAGGAGCACAGGCTGGGAAGTCACCTCAAAGGCAGGTTGAGAAGAGCCATTTGCAATTCCTTCGCAAGGCTCTCACTTAAGCTACTTCATTTTATTCTTGCAACCAAGTGTGAAGTAAACAAGAGAGAGCTTTTAATCTTTGTTTTACAGAGGAGGAAATGGGAGCCCTGAGAGGTTAAGCGATTTGTGATTTGCTGGAGGTCACTCAGCTGATAAGTGGCTGCTGCCAGAGCCTGGCCTGAGTCCCAGAAGTGTGACCTCAAGAGCAAGTATGTTTTCTTCATAGAGAGTTGGCTTCTAAGCTCCACAACCTGACCACCAGCATGGTGACCTCCAATCCTCCTAAGTTCCATGTACATTGGACATTATATAGAGATGTGAGCATATATCAGATCTTTTTCTAAGCATTGAAAATGCATTATCTTTTTTTAAAAAATTTTATTTTATTTATTTGTTTGCTTGTTTCTTTATTGACTTACTTTATGGCTGGCTCAGCCTGCCCTGGTGGTGGGGCTGGTGCAGCATGTGGTGCCTTGGATCAAACCGCAGTCCCTGCAGTTGCCTGAACTTTCCTAAGCAGGCGCTTTAGATCACTGAACCATCTCGCCGGCCCTGTATTATCTTTTTAATCCACATAACAATTCTATTATAGGTGAGGAACCTGTGATATGTGAAGGTTAATAACTTTCCTGGGCACAAAAATGTAAACCCAGCATGCAAATGTGAAGATTTGTTTCCAGAAGCCATAGCTACTCTATCATTAAATGTCTCTTTTTAACATAGACCCATTCAAGATGCCTTAAATGGAATCTTTACAGAGGAAGATCTCAACCAATCTGAACCAACCTATGAGTAATGATTAAGTACTGATTTTCTTCTTTTTTTCTGAACTTAATACCATAACATCTCCAACTTCTAATCCACCTGCACTTCAGGGCCTAACAAAAGAGGTGTGATCTTGAGCCAGTGCCCTGAGCATATCTGTACCCAAAATAAACTTTCAGTAAGTATTGGGTGGGTGAGTGGGTGGTGATTGGTTGAGTGAATATGGCCTGTTAATAATCTACTTGTCCCTCCAATTCCTTCACAAGGTCATAAGGCCTGACATTTCAATGTTATGGTCATCAGTTAGAAAGTTTGATGGAAATAGTAAGTCCCTAATAGTAAGTCCCTAACGGATCACAGAACTGTTGCACGGTGGAGGTTGGAGCTCACCGACAGAACAGTGAAGTATCCAGTGTTCAGTTTGCCAGTTGCTCTTCCCAGATGACCCCATGGCAGGCTTCAGAAGCACAGGTACAAGATGGATATGTTTTGAGGGAAAAGAGGGAGAAAGTAAAAAAAGATCTAGAGTCCAACTTTCTATTTCGTTCCAGAATAAAAACTATTGTGATCATAGAGAAAATTCACTTTCTTCTCAAAGGAGCTTGGTTACTCATTTTTAAATAATGGTAATCTGTTTACCATTATTACATAAATGTAATCCTTTACCATGTTACCATGATCACAAGTCTCCCAAAGGAGAACTTCATAGGCAGTATCTCAAAAACATTGCCCCAGAGCACTGCGATCCAACACAACCAAGCTCTTCTCTCAGGAAGACCAGTCTGGGGCATGCAACTGACAAATTGAAACCAGGGTGATGCTCTTGTGAAGCTCTTGAAAGAAAGAAAGAAAGAAAGAAAAGAAAAGAAAAGAAAAAGAAATCCTACATCCACTCTTAACTTTTCAATAAGGATGAGACTAGGATCAGATATTTCTAAAAGCCCACCACACAAGTCCCAAATTTTCTGTTCAAGGAAATTATGGGGC
>PVKN010034286.1:0-11859 GCA_004027915.1 Capromys pilorides
GGGGTTGGTTTTTAACAATCCTGGTGATCACATTCTCACTGCAGTCAGCTTTTTCATTCTCTTTCATGATAATCATGGCTTCCTGCAAAGGGCAGAGGGGAGACCTCTGAGTCACTGTGGCCATTTTTAGATGAACGTTTTCCTGTTTATAATAAAGCAATACATGCTGACAACAGGAAATCAGAAAAACACGTGAAGAAAAGACTTTTACAAAGAAGATTAAAAGTCGCCTATAACTTTTAGTCATAGAAATGACTACTCTTAGCACGTTTCCTTCTCTAATGTTTTGCTTACCTAGTGCTTCCCCCAAAATAAGACCTAACTGGAAAATAATCAGCCTTGAAAACTAGAAATGGAAAATGCCAGCCCCCAGCCTATCCCTGGCTCACCTTCCTGACAGAGTGGCTACTGAACAAGAGGACAGTGGTGTCAGGTGATGCATGGGCGGGGTCTGCTCTCTTCTTTACCTTTCTGTATTTGTTCTCCTACTTTAGATGGTATTAATTTAGACACGTCTTTTTTTTCTTCAGGGGTTATTTCTGTTCTGCTTTGCTCCATACGTTTCTGCAATGGTTTTTCCACTTCGGATTCTATTAATTCATACATTTCTTTTTTTATTTCAGATGTTATCTCTGTCCTGAGTTGCTCTATATGTTTCTGTAGTTGGCTGTCTACCTCACATTCAGAGTTTTTGGCTGCATGATTCCCACTTCTTTCCATACTATCGTCTCCTGTATTTGATTTTGGGGGGCTTGGGCCCTGTGACTGCATCTTACTCCTTGTCGTTATCATTTTATATGGCAGTGATCTCTATACTTTGGTGAAGTTCTGCTGTTAGCCCCTATGGGAGTTTGCTCTTGATCCACCAAGCTTGTTCCCTTCCAGTGGTACCTGGCTGTGAGTTGCAGCTTGGTGTGCTGGCTGTTGTGAGGCCCTGTGGACTCTGAAGTTGAGGAGTCTTGCAGTTGCATGGGTCAGACCAGATGGCAGATAAGCTCAGGAATGGAGCTCAGGTGGGAAGAGCAGAGAGATGGAGGCAAGCAGTGGGACCCGGCAGGCGCAAGCAAGACCAGACTTGCAGTCGCACAGGTCAGACTGGACTTTGGATGGGCTCGGGAATGGGGCTCTTTGAATGTATTTAGTACAGTGTCTCACTACGTAGATTGGACTCTTCGTGATCTTCCTATGTTCAGCCTCCCAAATGCTGGGATTACAGGCATGTGCCACAAATCCCAGTCTCAATCGCCATCTCAGTGGGCTCCAGGGGTGGAGCTGTCATGGCTTGTGGTGTCAGGGATCAAACCCTACTCCCTGTGCTCTGCCTAAGCAGGTGCTTTAGTCTGCTGAGCTATCTGTCTGGTCCTTGAAACTGGTTTTCTTTCATTTTTATTTCTTCTATTTGTTTTTACTGCAGGTACACAGCAGAGAAGAAGTCAACATGAGCCAGTTCTTTATATTAATTGTACATCTACCGTCTTATGTCATGCCTTTCTGTATTGTCCTATACCCATCCCCGTGTGTTCTGTTCCCCTGAAGAACTCTAAGACACCTACCATCGATCTTGCTACCATTGATATAATATCTGCACAATGTAGAAGGAAACCAGCATCTTCATATCCTGTTCAGCAAATCTCTTTTGAGGACAGCACATTATAAAAGTGCTTTAGCCTCATGGTCCACAGAGCACCTTGGAAGTTCCGGTGGTCTAGACTCACCCCGATCCTCCTGACGTCTCTGCAGTCTTACGTCTTCAAGACAGGGCAGATGAAAGGGTCTGGTGAACCTGGTTCATGAGAAGAGGCTGTGAAGTGGCCCCCTCCCCCCATTCCTAGAGCATCAGTTCCCAGATCCTATCTTGTGGCAGGGACACTGCTTTCTTCTGTCAATGTCTCCCCATGGGGCCTTGATTTTCCTAAACCAAGGTTTTATTTGGTTACAAAGCCCTAACATCCTTGCTCCTGCTCTGCAGGTGTGGCAGCTCTGTGTGTTTTATTCATCTGAACTAAAAGGAATAGAGCCATCACTGCAGGGGAACAAATCAGGACACCTTCACACCTTTTCTGTGCCCTGCAGACCCCGCTTAGGGATTGAGGAACTGTGGCTGTAGCTCCTCCCCTTGGCCTGGAGTTCTGAAGCCCTGGACCAGAGCCAGGCCACCTCAGGAAAAAGGAGAAAGGGGAGAAACTTCACAGTTGGTGGTAAAACTGTCTCTTTGCCCGGGGGAACGTCAGCATTCAGGTTATTAAATGAAGCAGCCCATCTGGTGCTTGGTTATGAGAAGCAATTCATAGCATTGTAAATGGATTAGTGAGATGTAATTCCCTTCCCATTTCAGTTTCAATTATTCCAAATGGGTGCACGATTTTTAATGTTCAGGAATTGTTTCGAATGACTCTACAAATGCGAAAAGTAAATATGTTTCCTGCCTAGGAGCTCCGAGAAGTGTTTCCTGGCCTTGATGTCTGTCTCTTTTCATGTTTGTGCCAGGTTGACCACTTGTCTTGTTTGGGTGTGTAAAAGAAGGTTTCTAAAAGTTGATTGAAAATAAATCTTAGAATTCAAGGAAGACTCAAGAATGGCCTATTACTGTTCTGACTCCACCCTCTCAGCTGTTAATTTCAGGCAATACCTGGAGCTCACCCTACCTGGCAGCTCTGCGGATTTCCTGGAGATGCAAGATAATTAACATGCAAAGTAATAGCAGCTGCGAAGGTGTTTGCATCTCACCTAAATTCTGCCAGAAGCAGCACAGGGTGCCAAGGAGTCCAAGGAGCAGCATCAGGATGAGCATGAACCCAGGGAGTCTCTGAGCATGGTGGGATCCCTGCAGGATGGCCCTGCCCCACAGAGATGCAAGGGCCCCTAGGCTGGTGTACACCCAGAGCATCGGCATTGACTGTCCTGTGACAAGAGAAGGCTTTGAACCCAGGCAGACAGGCCACGGAAGTCCAGTCAAATGCAGGAATTCCACAAATCATAAATGTGGACAAAAGCCTCCCTTTCCAGTGGGTGTCAGCAGAATGACATAGGCAGCCATTCTGCCTTAGAAATTCCACTTCCTCGAGGAACCACAGCTCTATCAATGTCATCATAGAAGTGCCAGGAAAGTAGGAAAGCTAGACCAGGAGAAGAGAAAGGAAGGCTCAGAGCAACAGGGTCCATCAGGGAAGGGAGGCTGTGGGCAAAGTGGGGGCCCTGGGTGACCACAAAGGTACTCCCAGAGTCCTGGATGCTAGACATGTACAACCCACCATGCCCACTTCCTCTTACTCTATGTACAGCTCCAGGCCAAGGGGTGAAATGGAAAGAGCACCTGTCCTGTACTGAAAAGTATCCCTGGATGCTTACGGGTAAGGAGGCTCCTTGAGAGGCTGCCATGCTGGTCAATGACATTGAGCTGCAGGGTTCCACAGAGGGGTCTTGGACCAGGCTGTTTCTACTTAGGATTCTAGGTGAGATGGGTTGCACGGGTGAGTAGAAGTGGAAAATTACTATTGGCTCAGCAGTGCTAGAGGCCCAGACTGGAGCCTGTGGCTGTTTGAGTGCCTGAGTGTGCTGTGGGCTCCTATGGTCTTTCATGCCAGTAATGCGGCAAAGGCAGAGGCCTCAACAATACACATAGGGCAGAGTGAGGGGTAAACTAGGGTCTCCAGAACTCACACTGACTAGTGCTTTTATCTCCTGTTCCAAATTGCCCGTGGGGCTCAGTTTCAGTTTAGTTCTCTCTCTAAGAATAGAGCTTGCCACCATCTCACTCATAACCACATAGTTATAAATGACCTCTATAGGAGTAGAAATAACCCAGCTAGAGGATGCACACAGGTCATGTAGGTTGCTCGAGGTCTGCTTTGCCCACTGGTATACAGTAAGCTAAAGCATGCATGCTCTGTGCATTCTTGGTTCTGTGTATGTGTTCTCCATGTATGTTCTGTGTGCACATCATGCATTTGTGCATGTGTGTTTGTGCATATGTGTATTTGCATATGTGTGTGTGTGTGTGTGTGTGTGTGTGTGTGTGTGTTTCAGAGCAACAATCCTGTTCCCAAAATCTGCACCAGACCTAAAATTAGTGAATGTTTCAAGGAGAAAATCCAGGGACTCTAGGGTTCTTTACAATTTTTATGGCATTACAAAATACAAATATTCTTCAAAATTGAAAGAGGAATCTATAATAAATCCTGCCAGTGTGGCAGAGGAGGGGATTTGCATAGTCAGATATCAAGGTCAGGGCTGAGTTAGCAGGTATACAAACTGCAGAGTGCCATGTCTGCATGCTCCAAGGGTGGCTCAGTGACATGGTCACATCATATCAAAGCTCTACCACCATCACACAAATCAATATTTCCAGCACATTCCAGGAGGGATTAAAGCTTCTCAAGATTCACGGTTCTTGACCTTGCTGGGCTCCAGGTCCTGTAGACTGCAGACCCAGCACGGCTCTGAATGCTGGAGACCCACTGGCCTGGTGCAGCACCAGGGCTAGAGGCGTTCCCTGATCACATGCTTGTCGCACACCTGCTGTGTGCAGCCTCCGACCAGGCAAGCGGTGCAGAGTAGTGGGAAGAGTGGCCACTGCCCTCAGCAGGACAGGGGCGCAGTGCATACAAGCAAATAGTGGTCATTTCTGACCTCAAGGAGAAGGAAACAGGGTGGAGACTGTTGGCCTGGGAGCAAGAGTCTAGCACCAAGCCTCTCGTGACAGTGATGTTGGTGGGAGGCAGCACATTTTGCTGGAGTCCCATCCTCAGCAGCAGCCCATGACTCCAACTGGTTCACTCTGGACCCTGGTGCCTTTTAAATTTGAGGGACATCCCCCAACTTCTTTCCATTAACTAAAAAGGTGCAAAACTTTAGAACTATTTCAGGAAAAACCCCAAGAGGATCTGAGGATACCAGGTAACCTATTCCACTGCAAAGGCTCCTCCTCCTGAGCTCACAGCCAGGATGACATTTATAACTTTCACATTATGTTTATTTCTAAATTACTAAACAAGTAGAGTCTAATAACCCTCCCTCCCACAGATCTTTCTATTGAACAGTACCTCTAGTTTATGCATTCTGTTTCCATAGAAATTTCTAAATAACTTGCTATACCTTTATTTCCATCTTTTAAAAATATTTTTATTTTTTAATTGACAAAATTGTGTTCATTTTCTTTCATACAACATGAAGTCTTGAAGCGTAAACACATTGCAGGTAGTTAGATATCTGTCGTAAACTAGTGCAGTGCCTCCAGATGTTGACTTTCTAGGGAGAGCTCTTGACATTGCTCCCTTTACATTTTCTCAAGACTAAAGCACACTGTCACTCACTAGAGCCACTTCACTGTGCAGTTGAGTTCTCTGATCTGTGACCATACATACCACGTGACCAACACTTCCCAGTTTTGTTCCTTCCCAGCCCCTCTGGAGCTCTGGACAGAAACCAAGCCACACAGACTGTGGCAGTCACTGCCCTCCATGACAAGCATTTCATTGACCTGAAGCTTCCAGCCATGTTCACCACTGTGTATAATTCACCCCCACAACACCATCAGGCAATCCAAGACGGTGCTGTCAGTTCCTCTTCTACATCTCCTCACCCCCTACTTCTTTGGATGTTTTACTTCTCTTCTTTGTCTCCTTTCTTATTTATTTATTTACTTACTTACTTATATTTTATGCATTTAGTACAGTATCTACAGGGTCTCTCATTACACAGATCAGATATATAGTGATTCTTCTGTTTTCAGTCTCCCAATTTCTGGGATTACAGGTGCACACCAGCATGCCCAGTCTCAGTTGCCATCTGTGTGCCCCAGGGGCAGGGTCTGGCACTGCATGCCAGGGATTGAACCCTGGTCCCTGCATCTGCCTAAGCATTTTGTCTCCTTTCTTGAGTTGAACACTTAAATCATTTGTACATCATTTAAATATCTCTGATGATGTTGATTAGTTAAATTAGACAAAATACTATATTGGCCTGCTGAAATAATTTTTAAGGCTGTTAATGTACACCGGATACTACTTCAATTGCATCTTGCAATTGCAAAGCATAATTCCACTCAGGTTCTGCTTCAGAATTATTTTGCTATTTTTATTACCCAAAATGTCCTTAGAAAAAGCATAATGTATACTTGGTATGTTGTCTCAAAATGTTTCATTCTGCTATGAAGACAAGTAAAAAGATGGAAGAAGCCCATAAAAAGAGCTAAGCATGGATCTTAAAAGTTAGTAGTTTATGAATCTAGTGAAACATAGGCTGGGCTAAGGGTGAGCAGCTTGTGAAATAGGCAGAATAGGTAAGATGCATTAAACCTAGAAAATATGCTGGTAACCACAACACATGTCAATGTTAGGAAGAAATTCTTCAGTGGTGATGTAGTAAGATTGTAGATCACAGCTGGAAATAGTGGAGTACAATTCACAAGGAGTCACCTGCTGTCTCCCCACATTCTGCTTCCCAAGGGACTTCTGTTTCTGTCTTCCCATCAGTCAGGGCTCTACCCAGATACACAGACTCACCACTCCTGGTGACCACAGTAGCACAAGGTCTGCTGGCCCCCAGTGCCCACCAGAGCAGAGCTGTGCCAGTCACACTGGAGCCCCCTCCCTACAGACACTTCCCAGACCTTAGTGCTGATCTCATGACCCCAGCATCCACAGGAGGCTAGGAAAGCCAAGAGACAGGCAGCATGTACCACCTGGCATCACCCAGGCTGGGTTCCAACATTGTCCTGTGTGAAAAATGCAGATGCCTTTACCAATCACCATAAATTAAACTTATCAATACTTTTTCTCACCACCTGTGTTCCCATTTGTCTTCTTTATTTCTTTGTCACTGAGCTACAACAACAACATACACAACATAAAAGAGAGGTTTGATTGTAGCCCACAGTTTGTGGTGGTTTCAGTCCTTGCTCAGTTGGTTTCAAGGCAAAATGGCACAGCAGAGGGGCCTAGCAGAGGAAAAGAGCCCACTGCATGGTGGACAGGAAGCAGGGGCCCAAGGGAGGAGAGGACACTTCGGGGGAACAGCTAGCCACAACCCTGACTCTAGGATTGTCTCTGCATCTTAGCCCTTCCTTCATGGTTAATTTTTGAGTTTTGCCAGAATTTGCTTTTGCAGTTTGCCTTTCAGCCAGAACTTGTGGAGAGGATACAGAGGGGAGTGGGGGTGCAGGGGGTGGGAAGCCAGTTACCTTCACAGGCTCCATCCCCATCAGTGTGAAATTCTTAGCTCTGTGAGGGGCAGGTTGATTAGGAGAAGCTCATCCTCAAAAGACATATCTGCTACCAGAAGATTTTTTCTCTGCTCTTTCATTGAACAAATAAAGAATTAAGCCTAAAAGAGCTATTACAGAATATATGTGAGTACATTACAGAACATTTGACAGAAACAAAGAAACAAATATAGCAGGTATCCCAAAGGGTAGCTGCTCCTTTTCCTGGTGTCCTAAACTCAGTGTCCTGTGGTCTCCCACCTGTATTCATACTTTGAAGCTCTTACCTCTATGTGAAAACCAAGCCCTTGTGGAAGTTATAACAGCTGAATGATATCACAAGGGTGGGCCCCTAGTTTGATAGTTAGTGCCCTCATTAGAGCACTGGTATGTGTACCATGGCAAAGAGAGGCCATAAGAAGACTTAAGAAGGCAGAGATCAGCCCACCAGGAGAACCCTTCCCAGAAACCAGCCTGCCAGTGCTTTGATCTTGCTCTTCAGCCTCCAGAACTGTGAAAGGTGGAAAGCTTGTCTGTCCAGCCCTTCAGCATATGGTGTTCACTTGTGGCCCCCAAGCTGACTAGGGCAGAGGAATCACAATAGTCTTACTTAGAAGCAATCTGGTGCTCCCTCCCAAGAGCATCTTTGACATTGTGGTTTCCCATGAGCCTCTGGGGGAGGCTGAAGTTCCAAAGTCAGTAGAAAAGAAGCCTAAATGCTGCTACAGGGGCTCTCAGGGACACACCTCATGTGCCTAGAATGAGGCAAGCACAATACCCATGAATAATGATTGAGCCTGCAGACCCCAGGAGGGTGGCAGGAGAGATATTTCATCCTGCATAGCATAGACAGGACATGTGTGATTGGACAGATGGCCTCTTGCAATCACAGAACTGGAGAGCAGTTCATGGGATTAGACTGAGTCTCTTTTGGATTTTTCATCAGGCTAAGACTGAAACCATCATCAGAAAGCAGGGACACCCAGGCAGGTCTCATTGCAGGTCCCAGGACAGCTGTGCCTGTGTCTTGCTTCCCTGGCTGAGCCCAGTCACCAAAAGGAGCCATCTGATGCTTCTTCCTGCGTCTGTACTCTTCCAGGGAGAGTGAGGGGTCTGGGCTGGGGCTGGCCAGAATCTTTTCAGTGTGAGTTTGACTCCTCTCTCCTAAAATGGGAATCTGTGCGTTTCTCTGGGAAGTGTTTTGAGCAGTGGTTGCTGCCAGCGAATCTCTGCCCAGCTGAACCAATGCGGCTTTGATGTTGAGGAGGACACACTTCCTGTCACTGATGTAAATTACATCTTCTTGTCTTGAAAATCAAAGCACTGTTTGAACTACCTGTGCTGCTCTACCCCTTTGGGATCTGATGAGTACTTGGAATGCGTTCAACATTAGGACGTTCCCTCACCTCTCAGAGTGCTTGGAACTGGTCTGAGCCACCTCAGGCTCTGTCCCAGTGCATTTTGGGGACATCTGGATTTATCATAGATGAAGAGAACTAGATGGTGGAGAGGAATCTGTGGGAGGCTCTGCATCGAGGAGTGGGATTTGTTAGAGAAAAGAACAGCGCTGGCAAGGGAACTTGCATGCCTAGCATGCTGCAAGCACACTCAACACAGGTGGGATTTTTAATGATGAAATGGAGATCACACCAGATATTTTGAAACATTGAATCCTGGCTGTAAGAATTAATGATAGGACAGTAATGATTTGAGACTGAACAAACAGCAGCTGGAAATATGCCACAGATGCATCCTCTTGGTGAGCTGGAGGGTCCAGCAAGGGCTGAGTCTTGGTGATGGTTCTCATGATCAGATGCAAATGTGCAAGCTCCTGGCCCTGCATCTCAGGTCTCCTCTGTTTGGCTTTGTTTATGGATTTATGCCTCACTCAGGGCTTGCTGGAGGGGCTCCATGGTGATTCTGACCACCTTCACAGGTGATGTGGGAAAGAATCACAGTGTATGGGATTTAGTTTGCTCTCCATGCTGAGCTTTTCATGAGCAGAGAGCAGTGGACACCAGCTGGGTGAGGGGAAGGAAGCTTTGGCTGGACAAGGAACTCCTGGGAAAAGAAGCAGCAATGGAGAAGCTGGATGAGGAGATGCAGGACGACATCTGCTGTGAGTTGTAAGAGAAACAAATCTTCCCTGGCCATCTATGCCCTGCAGGACATTTGTCAGTACCAGGTGGGGTCTGTGCTGGGGGCAAAAGGGCCTGGGAGGCTCTGAGTAGGACAGCCTCAAGGCCAGGTTCATGCTCATGAAAGGTTACTTTAGCTTCTGGGATCAAGGTCATAGAACTACTTAGGGGACCCTTGAGGCAAGCCTTTGGGGGCTGCTGGAGCACCCAGGATACCACAAAGGAAGAGGAAGCATCAATGGTGTCTTCTAAACTCCAGTTCTCAGCTGGGGCCAAAGTCAATCCATTCATCACCACAGAGAGGGGAGGGCAAGAGTGGCTGGGACACAGAATTGGGGGTGAGCAGGACAGGTGTGTGGTGCAGCCCAAAGTCTGGAGCACCATCAGCAAGCAGCAGGAAGATCGTAGCAGTGGCACAGGGAGAGCAGGGAGGGTTGGCAGCAGAATAGAGGCTTGGCCAGTGGTGTGGAAATGCAAAGAACAAGGGAGGACCATAAGGATACACAAGGTGGCTTCTTCAGAGAAGAGAAACACAGGAGCACAGGGGATGAGGAGGTTGTTTAATTTGTTTTTGTTTTGCTCTTTTATCAGCCAAAGAAGTGAGAGACCGGGTTGTTTTGTGTGGCTGTGACAGCATGCTGGTGGTGAGGAGAGCTCTTCCTGCTCCTCCCCTGCTGATCCACAGCCGATCACCAAACACTCTCAGCGTGGGATGTGAGGCTCTCCACAGACCCAGCCACCACATATTTGGTTTCTCCCGAAATATTTGTGAGCCATTACCCACCTCCAAGGGTGCCATCTTTGGAAACAAGATCTTTGTGGGTCCAATCAAGATGAAATCAAATGTCATTAGCATGAACCCTAAGTTTGATGGCTAGCATCACTATAAAAGAGCAATTTGGGTACAAGCACATAAATAAGTAGGCCACTGTGACAACAGAGGAAGATTGGAGCAATACACATTCACAAGTCAAGGGGCACTTGGGATGTGACCACCAGCAGCAGCCAAAAGAGCTGAGAGAGAGAGAGCAGGGCTCTCGAGCTCCAGGAGAATGTACTCCTGCTGTCTTGGGCCACCTGGTGTGTGCTCACCATACAGCTCTACCCGCCCTCACAGACTCCTGTCCTTCCTGCCTCTTTCCATGTGCATGTGGTCTGGAGCTACCAAGTGCTACCGGGGCTCTAGGCTCTGTAGCCTCTCTGTCGTCTCCTCTCTTCTGGAAATTGCATTTTCCACCTTGTCTCCAACCCTCCTCATCCTTTTATACCACATCACCATTCATCCTGAGATCCCAATGAGGAGTCCCATCTCAGCACATCTCATAAACACACAGCGACAACACTGACTCTATCACATCCCCTATGACATTGTTCTGAGGTGTCCTTGGCCACATTAACCGTTGAGAGCAAGGATTAAGCCATTTCATATTTCTATCTTAAAGACACCATTGCAGCTAGTGAAAAGGTAAGAAAATATCTCTTAAAAACAAACAGTATGCAGGAAAATATAATTCAACACCTGCAAGACAATGCAAAGATGAATAACATAAGACTAATAGGCATCAATGAGAAAGAAGGAGTCAATACAAATGATATAAAAGAATATGGGCAGAAGAAAGCAGAAAAATTCCCAAATATGGGGAAACAATTTGACATTCAGTTGACTGAAGCATATAGCACTCCAAAGAACATCAGCCTAATTAAAACCACACCCAGACTTATAATAATCAAGATCCCAGAAATTCAGCAGAGGAACAATATACAAAAATAGATCACATTTAAAGGAAAAACTATCAGAATAATGGCACATTTCTACAAACAAGCCCTCAAGTCAAGAACAGCATGGAGCAAAGTACTAAAAGTCTTGCAAGAAAACAAGTTTCAGCCAAGAATGATATAGCCTGCAAAACTCTCCTTCTTTCAAGTTTTTTTTTTTGTTTGTTTGTTTGTTTTTGTTTTTGTTTTTGTTTTTGTTTTTGTGGAACCAGGAATTGAACTCAGGACCTTGCACTTGCCAGGCAGGCACTTGTGCCCCTGAGCTATCTCCCCGGTCCCTTCTCTTTCAAGTTTAATGTGAAATACTTCCGTGACAAAGAACCACTAAAGGATTTCATGACAACAAAGCCAACCCTACACAGTTTACTAAAAGATATTCTAGAGAGGGATCAAAATGACCCCCACTCCATGAAAGAGAATATAAAGAACCCACCAAATAGGGTAAACAATTAAACACAGGAGAAAAAGAGGTATGCAAAAGCAGTCTTTCAACTATTCTTTTGTGTACAGCAGCAAAATATTTCCATCAGCATATTCTACAAATGGACATCTCCTGAACCCTATGGGTCATGATTCTTTCTGGGTCTACAGGGTGGATATCAAGGAAATAGCAGTAGCTCAGTCCCACAGGTGACTCCTGGCCACGAGAAAGCATCATGAACACTGTCCATGTACACGACATGCTAGAACCTTGTGCAATATCTTATCCCCAAACTGTTAGAAGTTCTAGTCATATAATTGCCA
>PVKN010034287.1:0-11857 GCA_004027915.1 Capromys pilorides
GTGGCTGTTGTTTTCTGTTACCCTGAGGTGCGTCCGCCCTTTGGAGTCCTATGGGGGAGCCCTGGCCCAGGGAAGAAGAGGCTGAGCTCTGGAGCCTTCCCAGCTATGTTGGTTACTCAGGGCCTTGAGGTGTGGCGAGCTCTGAGCCTCCGTGGACACCGGAGAGCAGCAGCCTCCCCTGCAGAAGAGCTGGAGTGCTGTGGGCTTGGTTCGGCAGTGGGGGCTGCATTTCTGGTGTGGCTGTACTTCTGGGCCTGGGCAGGCCTGCTCCTCTGCTGGGCAAGGCCAGCAGGAGGTGAGGGTGTCAGTAGGTGCTGGCCAAGCTTTCCAAGGCCTGGCCATGTGTGGGTGGGAGGCACGGGTGCAGCCCTGTGGGCTACACTTGGGGTCGGTGCAGATAATGCTTGAAAATGTTTGGGGTAATTAAAGCGTCACGCAATGACGGAGGCTTGTTCATACTTGTGGAGCTGCAGCCGGGGCTGTGAGGTGGAGCCACGGCCATGCTGCAGGCTCCTCCCACCCAGCCTCCTCCCCCTCAGCCCCTCCCCCTCCCAATGGGCTCCAGGGGTGCACTTAAGGCGTGCTCCCCTTCCCAAGCGCTGTGGCAGTGGCTTGCGTGCTCTGTTTTGGTCCTAGCGCATTGGGTCTTGTCTATAGCAGTACTGTTGGTGTCTGTGTGTTTAACTGCTATATAAACTGGAGCCATAGTCTCTGTCAGTGCCCCCTCTGCACACCCTAGAACAGGGCTGGCCTAGCTGCCTTCTAATGAGGAGAATTCCTCAAAGTGGTGCTGTCCCTGTGTGACTGGGTACCCGACACCACAGCCTCTTCCTCACACTTGGTGGCCTTGCTGACCGGCACAGTGACCACATAGAGCCACTTCAAGGCCTGGGATGCAGGTGGCCGTGCACCAGCAGCCAGCAAACGGCAGGTGCCCTCGGTCCTCAGCACCCAGGATGATGCCCGTGCCAGCACCCCGGAGGACCAGAAAGATGACGAGTCCCCGCCACCTGGGCCACGCGTGGACTCCTGAGCCACGGATTTCTGTGGCTGCCATTTGCTGCACAGCAAGACCAACTCGTGGTCTTCCAGGAGTTCCTGTTGGCTGAACGTTCCTGGGGTCTGTGTTGATATCCGAGGTTGGCCTCAGTGCGTTTCCATTTCGTGGTTTCCATTATGTGTATCAGCCTTGGGTGCCTGTCCTGCGCCTTGTGAGAAGCTTACCGTCCCACACTGTCACAAACCTCGCCTACCACCAGGTGTCCGCCCAGCATGCCCTGTCTGTGGGATATGCCCTCCGCCTCAGCCACCCTCCCAGGGCTGCGTTCCTCCACCTGGCCCAGCTTTCCACTGGGGGTGTGAGATGGTATCTGATTTATTCTCGCTTTAGGTTTTCCTGTTTCCCACAAGCTGATGTTTATTGGCTCTTCTGGGTTCTGCTTATAGGAAAAGCCTTTCATGGTTTTGATCTATTGAACTGTAGGAATTCTTTGAACTTTCTGGGAAATGAGCTATTGTTTTGACAGGGCCAGCCCAATTGTCCCTTGCCTCTGAGCCTTTAAAGTCAGGGAAAGACACTGTGAATCAGTCTGTCCCCGGGTGGGCAGTGACACGCAGAGCACTCTCCGTGCCATCCCCCGTGGTGGCCTAGGTGCCCAACTAGGCCTGTAGGTGTGGCTCCTGTCTGTCCTCAGGGACCCAGCCCAGCCTTCCTAAGGCAGCACCTGTGATCCTCCCACCTGGGACCCCTTTACTGAGCAGTGGGGACCCTCTGGAGAGATGCATGGTGCTCTGGGCTCTGGAGGTGGCGGCAGCAGGCACAGGAATGTGGGTGTGGGCGTGTTCCGAACCATGCATTCCTGGAGGAAGTTAAAATTAGAAAAAGCTGCCACATTTCCTGCCATTGAGCCGCAGCGGGCTGGTGTTTGTTTGCACAAGGATTCTTTGGTAACAGTCTAGTGGGCTGTGGAGGAATGTGAGGTGGAGTCATGGTTTTCAGGATGGAGGTGAACGGTGTCCACGGCAGTCTGTGTTATGACCTGCAGAGTCCTCTCAGAGTGACTCCAGAATGGAAAAAATGTTGGAACAACCTACTCTGATTGCTAGCAGGAACTTTGCCTGTTTATTTATGTATTTTAGAAAGCAGCTCCGCAGTGGGAGGTACTGTGGAGGGGACCTCCAAGTGGCGCTATGGGCCTGCCACTGCCTGCTTTTGGGGTACCTGTTGTCGCTTCCCATGAGGCCGGACCTCTTGGGTGCCAGGCTTAGCAGGTACAAGTGGAAGGCACCCAGGCATATTTGGGACATGCACCATAAATTCACATGGAGCTGGGTCTCCTTGGTCCTATCTGAGACAGCAGCCTCCTGAGCTGCCCTTTACGGTCCTCGCTCTCAGGCCCGACCCTGAGTCTCACCCCGGTGTGGAGGGGCGTGACCTGCTCTTGGGGGCTGGCGGCCCTGTGGGCGCAGCTGTGGGCCTGCTGGGTCTGCCCACTTTCATGCTGGCATGAGCTGGTGCCTCCCATTTCTCATAGAGCAGCACGTAGTTAAGGGTGGGCAGTGCGAAGGCCCTGGGCAGGGGCTACTGAGAGGGCCAAAGTGTGGAGACGTTCCACATGGGCAGGGAGACCTGGCCCAGCGGTGGGGTGACAGGAAGGAGCACAAAGCTCTGTGTCCCTGCCCCAGGGTACACTGCCCAGGGCGGGCAGGATGGGAGCACTGGGTTGGTGAAGATGTTCTGTAGAGACCAGATGGGGGGCGGTCAACCAGATGATCCGAAACTGGGCTGGCTAGGGGTCCCCAGGGAGCTTTCTCTTCTGTCAGGTAACAGGTGCTTTCAGTGCAGGCAGTCTGTGAGTCAGGTGGAGTCCTGCCCCGAGAGCCACCGAGCTCATTGAAGTGGTGCTGGTTCCTTGGGAGGGGGCTCCAGCGGCCCCTGCAAATGCTTCTGCTGCCTGCCCTGCCGGAGTTTGAGGACCCACGTTCACACCCTCTTGTCTGCATCCGTCTGTGTGTACGTCGTGGATGCCTGAGATGTCCTCTCTCAGCAGATCCTTGAGTGCCGGCCAGGCTCCAGCGGGTGCCCGGCACGCGGGAACACAGCACAGAGGTCTTCCCTTCATGGGCATGGTAGACCAAGAGCGGCAGAAGTGGCAGGGGAAGCTGCTGATGTTTTAGGGGACGTGGTTGATGGCAGCGGGTGAGAGGAAGGACCTGGAGGGGGACTTGAGGACAGAGGGAGGGCAGGTGGGGTGCCCTGGTGAGTGATCAGCTGCCAGGCGCTTGTTCAGTGCGAGAGCGACTTTGCGTCTCACCGCCTGCTGCACTGACCAAGTCTTACGCGGAGTACGGTGTTCACGCTTTCTCAGTCTCAGCAGCCTTGCTGGCTTCCTGAGCGGCTGGGGCTGGAGGGGCGTGTGTGACACTTCATTGCCATGATGGGCTTCATGGTTTTAGCCTCATGTCCCTCAGAACCTTGTGAGCCCCTGCAGTGAGGGAGCACCGGGTTCCAGCTGTGTTGACCTTGCATGGCTCACTCCAGGTCACAGTAGAGACCGAGAGCACTCGCAGGTGGAGAGGGAATCACGGAGGCTCTGGGGCTCCGCTGGGCGAGGGACAAGACAGGACCCTGTGCCCCCATGTCCCCAAAGCCGCTGGGCCCGTGGGGCTGACCCGGGCCCTGCTCTCTGCTGCCCCAACCTGACAGGATCCAGATGGAGGCTGCACAGTCACCAGGGGAGCTGCTTCTGTGCCCTACGCCCGGCTCGCTCGTGGGCTACGCGATGTCGTGAAGTAAAATACAGAAACTCTGCTCGGGTTTTGTGCTTCAGCAAGCTTGTTCTTGGCCAGTGAGTGTCTTCTGCCTCAGTTTCCACAACTGATTTGGGCGCCTGTGATCCCCAGAGGGTGCTTGTGACGTGTCCTCAGATGAGCGGGGTGCAGGCTGTTGGACGCTCTTGCTGAGTCATGTCCTCTCTTTCTGGGTTTACGGTGCTGAGGACGGAACCTCTGTCCTTTCCACTGAGCTGTACCACAGCCGTTTTTATTTTTCTGTCGAGCCCATCTCACTGAGCTGTCCCAGCTGGGCTCAGACTCCACAGTCCTCCTGCCTCGGCCCTTGAAGTGCTGGGGCTCCTGGTGCGCACCTGGCAAGGCTTTCTAAACTGTGAGTGTCCCCCTAGTCCCGCTGGAAGGCGAGGCCCGTGCCGCTTTGCAAAGCTAAGGAGAGAAGGAGACTTTTCATCCCAGCGAGACAGGCATGGAAGGAATCTGGATTCCACTAAAAAGCTGCCCTGGCTGTCCCTGGCTGCATTTTTCTTCCCTTGCCTCTTTCTCTGTTGCTAAGGTGCAGATGTGACAGACAGGAGGGCGGGCCACAGCTCTCCATCCTGGTGGCCCTGGTGCCCTGGTGGTCCCGGTCTGGGGCTGCTCTCCACGCTCCAGTGACCGTGTGTGGCTCTGGAAGGAGGGAGGAGGCAGCGCTTGGTGGGCCCTGGTGAGCTGAGGGTCTGTGGTGGCCTGGACATCGTCCCATCAGCTGCCTAGGAGCCCCAGCGACTCCCCGGCCCCCGGCCTAGGCAGAGCGGGACGTGAGTCTGATGCTTCTGAGTTGTTTTCGGCCTTCTCCACAACGTCAGAGCGGAAGCCCTTCAGGGCTCGTGGCCACAAGCTTCCTGCTCTGCTCCAGGTGGGGCATTTGTCTTCTTCCAACCTCTGGACTTGAGGAGTTTGCAGTTCATCGGGCAAAGGGGGCCAAGGGAAGGGAGAGGGAAACATCCCTGGGCCCCAGGCAGTGTTGTGCAACCTGTTTTCTCTCCAAGTTGTCTCCTCTATGGGCCATTCCTCTGCTTTTCAAGGTCACGGATGCTGGCTTTGTGGGACACTGGATCACGCCAAAGCCACTGGTGTTCCTGTGCTGAGGGCGCCAGGTGGCACCTGTCCCACCTACCCCATAGGTGTGTTGAGGAAAAAACGGGCCAGGTGGAAAGGCTGCTCTTTGAAGAGCACCCATGCGTTACCCGCAGGGGCCCCCAGCATCCCCGGTGGACATGTGGGAAACACACGTGCTTGGGGGAGTGGGGGAGGGGGCAGCAGTCCGAGCAGTGAGTTGTCCAGGTGCCTCGTTCCATACCAGTGTGAGAGAACCACTGCCTTCGTCAGTACAAGAAATTAAATTCCTAACCTCGATGTCATGAGGTTTTCCTCGGGGTTCTGCTGTATGTCTGGTACCTGATGCATCGAAGAAGTAAGAGGAAGAGGCCCTGCCCTTGGAAGGGTCTGTGGGAGCAGAGCAGGGAAAATGAAGAGAACCCGCACTGGATGGATACATTTGCACAGAGATGCAAAAACCAGGTCTGGAGGCAGTAGGTAATTCAGACAAAGTCACGGGATGAGGCTGAAGTGAGACCAGTTGGCCAGAGCCCCCTGCTCCTCGGATCGGGGGGCCCTGCCCTATGGTGTCTGCCCACGGATCCCCAGCAGAAGGTTCAACACTGGAATCGAAACACACAGCCCTGAGGGACGCACGTCTTCCCCAGCTCTCAGGTGGCGGCTGTCCAAGCATGAGGTCAGAACCTTTGGCCAGCCGGTGGGGCCCACAAGTTGAAACCAGGTCCTACTGTGAAGGCCCAGAAGTGATTGGCCACTAAGTTGAAAACTTAGTCGGAGCTCCAGCGAATACAGAGCCTGCTGTTTTTTATTTTTGTTTTTTTTTAACGGAAAGAGCACGTGCGCCTGATGTGTTCTCTTCCTGACTGCTGGGTGCAGGTCTTCCCTGAGGTGAGCATGGCCACAGGGGACGCAGCCTCCTCGCAAGCAGAGCACAGACAGGACGAAGAGACGAAGCCGCACCAGAGAGCCTGAGGGGTGTTTTCCTCAGTGCTTCTCACTCAGTTTGAGTACAGATGTCAGTGGTTCCCCTTTGCTGAGCTTTTCCAAAATTGTCCACTTGAGTTGTCGTGGAAGCCACTTCTCCCTCATGACCATTCATTTTTGTGGCAAGTAAATTCATGGACATTTCTGTAACCAGGGCCGCCAGCTCCAGCCTATGGAAGCTGAGGCCCAAGGGGAGGCAGAAGGAGCTGCGGGCGGAGCCAGCAGGCCTGGCACCGATGTACCAACATGGATGGCACCCAGAGGAGCGGCCCCAAGGTCTTTCGAAGCCCTCTCCAGGTTCTGTCTGGGTTCCAGGCAGAGGCTCTCATGCCCAGAGGCACAGGATGGCCGTGCAGGTGCAGTGGTGACCTCAGCAGCTGTTTCTTGACACCTGTGCTTAATATTCAGCATAGGCGTAACATGGGAAAGGGCAAGACTGTGTCCTACTTCTTGTGCCATTCTCGGTAAGATCTGAAACATTATGTGGGCGTAGGAGAGGTAAGCGGACCCGCTGTGGGCTCAGTGCAGGAGAAACGTCACCATGCACGTCCACTCCCTCGCCTGTCACTTGAATAAACGTGATCTGAGACTCAGTCCTGACAGCGTCGATGTTGACAGCGCTAAGTGTGAACGCTGCTCCCAGTGTGCCAGTTACTGTCTCAGCTTCGTGGACGTCCTTTCCCACAAACAATGAAAAACCTGGGGTCAAGGCCATTACTAGTCTGCAAAACTCTGGCCCTGTCTCAGACGTCACCCGCTGGTCACCCAGTCGTGCTGACCTGCACTGGCAAGGTGCCAGGAGCCGGTGCTGCCCGGAGCCCAGGAGCACCGCTGGTTTGTAGGTCAGAACCAGCTCTAGGGAGAAGCCTGGAGGCTGACACTGGGCCCCTTCTGGCCTCACCCTCTGGCCTCACCGTCCGTCCGTGGTTCACATTCCTCCTGCCATTTCTCTTCTGGCTCCCGTGGCTGCACCTGTTCAGCCTTCTGTGCCCATGAGTGGGTACTGCAGCCCTCTAGCTTGAACCTGTAATGGCCTGGCCCCACAGCCAGTGTCAGTGGGACGGGCACGGAATGGCACCCACAGACCTATCTGTGAAAGGCAAGGGAGCAGTTACGTCCAGCTCTGGGCCACTGGGTCCGACTGTGACACAGAAGTAGAGATGCAAGCAAGTGGGTGTGGCTTGCGCCACAGACTTACAGACTGTAGCCTAAGCTTCATATAGGGCTCCTATCATGAATTAATCTTTTGAGTCCTGTCCTCACTCTCTTACTGCTTAAACAAACATTCTTTGTTCATGGGCCAGACAGACAGGTAGTCAGGCTGGATCTGACCCACAGGCCACAGCCTCCCTCTACTATCCGGCAGAACTCCCAGCACTTGTAGATGGGAGGGGCGGGGAGGAAAGGGACTCGGTTTCAGCCACACAGTGATTCCAGTCTAGATGCCTGCAGTGGCTGAAGCGACTTCTTCAGTGGGGCGTCCGGGGCAGTGGTGCAGCTGCCTTTGCCTGTGCCTCCGGGATGCCTGTGAACCAAGCCATGGCCACATTCAGTGGATGTTGGCTGAGACTGTGAAGCCACCTACATCCTGTCCTACCCGAAGAGCCATTTGCAGAACACTGTCCCTTGGCGGCCTTGGGATGGGCGGCAGGCTCTGGCCAGCTCCTTTCCTGTTCTGCAGACAGAGATGAAAGGCATGATGATGTGTTTGTGTCATAGGACCGTCTGAACAGAGAGCCACAAACCCCTGTGTGGCCAGGACAACAGAAATCATCGTTCTTAATAGCCTGAAGGTAGGAAGTCCAAGATCAAGGCACAGGTGTGGCCACCTGTCCTGAAGGGTGTGAAAGCCTGGCTCTCCAACCGCAGGGGCATCACCCATCACGGCCGTGTGTGGTGTTCGTGTGGTCCCATCTGTCCCCAGTATCCCTTTTGCATGCGTCACTGAGTCACACTGGGTTAGTGCCTGCCCCCTCTGCACCCCGATCCCTCTCACTCCTTCAAGATTCTGTCCCCAGAGAATGTTGTGTTCATTCAGAGGTGCTGGGCTCACGACACCAGCGTCAGAAGCTTGCAAGGACACAGTTCAGCCCATGACTCGGGAGACAGAGGTCCTGGCTGGGTATCTTGGTGGTGACAGCTGTGGACTGAGGATTTAGGAGTTGCTGTCTCTGTTTGTGAGCACAGCTTCCTGCCTGAATGCGGGACTGAGAGTCCCGACCTCCTGTCGTCCTCCATCGAGCTGTCCAGTCCTCCAGGATCAGGAAGGACCCGCTGTGTGGTTCGCATCTGTCGAGACAGTAGAAGCTGCTGTTGAGACAGTGACTAAGAAAGGCACGCAGGGGGTGTAAATGCCTCTCTTGTGGGGCTGTGGCAGAAGACAAGACGCTGGTGTTTTTAGATTCTCGCAGTCTTCTTGGCAAAGTGGTTTGTGCAGAGTTCCCCCAAACCGTG
Organism: Capromys pilorides; assembly: GCA_004027915.1. Classification (NCBI taxonomy): domain Eukaryota; kingdom Metazoa; phylum Chordata; class Mammalia; order Rodentia; family Capromyidae; genus Capromys; species Capromys pilorides. Next base: position 8,329 of record PVKN010034287.1, read on the forward strand.
GCTAATGACAGCAGGGAAACAAGTGAGCAGTCAGAGAATTAGGCATCGTAGATCACATGCTCCGGAGTGGAGAGCCGGGGCTTCCGGGTGGACCCTGGCGGCGGGCAGGCCGCTAGGCACAGTCCCAGGCCCTAGCCGACTCTCCACCTCTTCCCCTTTCTTTCTGTCTCCAAGGCTTTTCTGGGATGGAAATCTTGCGTCACACTTGTGAATGTATTTTCTCTTGTTCCTGTAGCCTGTTTCCAGCATGTGTTGACCACACCTGAGTGTCTCCTGCACCCGCACCGTCACGCGTCCTGTATGTCTACGAGGCTGGTCTCAGTCCACTGCGAACCTATGGGACTGTTGGGGTCTCAATGGGGGAGTTCTCTGCCCCCCTTCTGGGCATCCTGAATTCACTTGATGGTTGGGCCCGGGCTGCAGCCCTAGGCATGAGACTGCCCTGGGAGCTAAGCAGCTGCCGGCATGCTGGGGCAGCTCTCGCCCTCTTGGGGGCTGTGGTGCTCTTAAGCCACATGTTCAGTGCCTTACAGATGCAGGTCTGAGTGGACGAAGGCCTTGTGGATGCAACGGCCTTGGGGACAGGAAGGTGTCCAAAAGGAAGTACCCTGCTCTTTCCCAGCCTGCAGGGTCCCGGGTGCCCGTGACAGCTCCGAGGGGGCTGGGGGCTCCAGGCGACTGCCTCCTTCCAATCTGTCATGTCTGACTGTTGGTGGCCAGGTCTGTTCTCAGAATGTCAGCTCTGGAGCCGTGGGCTGCGGGAACACGAGCCTCCTCGCAGAGTCCAAGGCAGGGCTGCGCTGCTGCCAGGGCCTGAGTTTTGCACTAACATTGCCAGGAGGCAGGAGACGGAGGAACTAGGCAGAATAAGCTGCTGTCACACAGCCGACTGTACCAGGGGCCAAGCTGGTGGGAGGTTAGGGGATTGCCAGGGAGCAGCAGAAGCAGGCTGCCAGCTGGGGTGCTGGCTGTGGGGCTCAGCCCCGCAGCAGCTCTGGCCTGGGACGGCTTCTCAGGGCTGTCCCGAGCTGGATGTAGCGTGAGAGCAGACCTTGGTCCTGCATGTTGATCATGGGCCCCGGCACTGACCCAGGCTGGCGCGGCTGCTATGACCTGCTATGAGGGCTCTGTCCAGCAAGGCGGCCCAGGGACAGCTGCGGGAGAAGGCCGAGCTGCTGCTTCGCCCAGCCGTGGGGCCTGGTGGGGAGCATAGTCCCCTCCTCAAATCTCGCTCCTGCTGCCCCCCCATCACACAGTGCCTCCCTCCCCTCTGGGATACAAGACCAGGTCCTGGGACTCCTCTCTGACTGATGCTGCGGAGCGAGGACCCCAGTGTGGCACCCCTGCACCTGCCACACCCCAGCATGTGGCAGGTCCCGCCCGTGCAGCAGGGAGGAGTCCCTCAGGGACACCCTAGGCCTTCCGCAATCGCTGCAGGCAGCTCCCTGCCCCTCTTTCAGCATGGGCAGGTTGGCCTCGTCCACCAGGCAGCTGGGAAGCCGGCAGCTGCGCATGGCCAGAGCGGCCCCGCGTTTGCTCACTTCTGTGAATTCCAGTCCGAGGTCTGCTGAGAAACCTGACCAGCAGCCTGTCCCGCCTGTCCACTCCCTGGCAGCCAGGACGGGACCCAGGTTGGCTGCCCTTGTGTGTTTGCACAAAGCAGCTATTGTCCCCATGAGGAAGGAGGCTGTGGGAGTTTCCCAACAATGGCACCCAGTGATGAGAGGGCTCCGTACCACCTTGCGGTTACAGGTCACCCCTGTCCCACCATCCTGGGGCTGGAGGTGGCAGACAGGAGAACAGTTGTCCTTGAAACACAGTGTCAGAGAACATCAGCAGGGGAAGGTGTGAGCTGCTGTCCTCTGGACGGTAGGCTGGTGTGGTGATCGCGGCCCTTCCGGGCTGGCCACACGCTGCGCCAAGCCACCACGGAGCCCCCACTCCAGGTTGGAGAAGTCACAAAGCAGTCGTGAGACGAGGCTGAGTTCTGAAAAGCCCTCCCAGATAAAGCGACAGCCGTGGGGCCTGCTGCGGGGGCCTGCTGCGCAGAGGCCGGCTGCTTAGATGTGTCCTCTCCCCAGCTTGGACAGCTGGGCTTTGCTCCCCAGGCTGGTGCCTGGCCAGGTGAGGAGTTCTGGGGCTGGCAGCCCCGGGCCAGGCCTCACTCAGCGCAAGGCCCCTGGGGTCTGCGAGACTTGGGCTGAGCGCAGGCAGCAGCAGACCCTTATAAGCACAGTCCCTGCCTGGAGGGCTGGCTGCTGGAGTTTCGGTGAAGCCTGCCAGGAGGCATCCACATTGCTGGCATTCTTCTGGCCTGGCACTCTCGGCCAGAGAGTGGGGTTCCTGAAACCCACTGGCAAGTGCTGAAGCTTGCTTGGTTCCCCAAGAAACATGGCAGGTTCCGGTGACAGCGCAGCCGCCGCCCCCGCTGGTGTCACCTTGGGAATCTGGGCTGGGTGGAACTGGCTAGGGTGGACTCCGCTCCACGCTGGGCAGGGAGCACAGTGACTCCTCTCTGGCCCTGCGATTCCCTGGGTGGCATTCGTGTCTTTGCTTTCTCTGGCACGGTGCCAGGGTTACTGACCCAGCAATGCGTCTGGAAAGCAGAGGCCAGGAGGAGGCTCTGCTGCTGTCTGTGTCCTGGGCATGGTGGCTCCCAGGAGGCCGCCTCAGGTGCTGTGGGGCAGCAGGTGGACCGTAGGGGGCCTCTGGCTGCCTCTGAGGCACTGCTCCGGCCTTCACTGCGTTAGAAAGGCTCCCCACAGGCTCCCCACCGTGCGTCCCTGGGATTTGCAGTTTTCTTTACCACCACCCCCCCACACACACACACACACACAAACGGACTGTGCTTTGAGTGTTTCTAAGTTCAAGGCCCAATTTCCCTGAGCCACATGGCTGGGCCTCTTCTCTGATTCTGCGGCCACATCCGGTCCTTTGCCGAGTCCCGCTCGGGGGCTGGTGTGTCCCTCCTGCCATGTGTCCTGTCTGCTGTAAGCACCTCCAGAAGCGCATGGATGTCACGGGGTGCAAGGATGGCTCAGGAGTGGGGGGCACCTGGCTCAGACCCCACAGGGGTGGACAGGAAGAGCCGGCCAAGGAGCAGGTGGGAGACCAAGCTGCAGAGGGCTGAGGAGGCCTGAACTCCTGAACTCGAAGTGCCATGAGCATGAGCCCTCGAAGCCTCTGCAGCCACCAAGTGCCCCGAAGCCACACTGGTGTGGTCGGCACAGGGTCCAGGTTGGAGTGGGCCAGGTCAGTGGCCAGTGAGGTGAAGAGTGGGAATCTGAGGCAGGCAGCAAGGAGAGAAACTAGAGCCCCTGAGAGAAACCCGAGCCGCCTTGTGCTGCTGAGGCCTCTTCCCCTCCTCCTCCTGCTCCTCCTCCTCCCCTCCCGGCAGGACTGAGGACAGATGGCAGGACTGGGGACAGATGAGGCATTTTTAACATTCTTGGGGGTTGGGGATAAAAGGTGTGAGTCTAAAAGGACTCCGACACTGTTTACATCCAGAGCCTTTCAGTCTCCCCTGCAG
>PVKN010034288.1:0-11851 GCA_004027915.1 Capromys pilorides
CATACTTTGACCCTCTTCACTGGAAGAGCAGCCATTATGAGAGAAGAGACAACATGGATGACAGTTTTCTTGAGGATGAAGAAGAAAATGCACTGACCTTGAATAAGAAGGATTTCTTTCCAGAATACAACTATGACTGGTGGGAGAAAAAACCCTTCTCTGAGGATGTGAATTGGGGATATGAGAAGAGAATCTTCCCTACAGCACCCAAACTGGACCTGAAAAGGCAATATGACAGGGTGGCTGAGCTAGACCAGCTCCTCCATTACAGGAAGAAATCAGCTGAATTCCCCAACTTCTATGACTCTGAGGAACAGATGGACACACTCCAGGATGCAGAAAACGAGCAGGAGGGAGGCAACCAGAGAGTTCTGACAGATGAAGAGGTACAAAGCAGGGTTTTTCTCTAACATTAACGTACAATGATCATGGTCAGGCTGCTATGTTCAGCATTAGCTGATAATAATGTGGAGAAACTGGGGGTTTTCACCATGAGAAGGTAGCCCTAGTAACTGTGTGGAGACCACTTCTGTGGTCAATGTCCACCGACCATGTAGTTGGACTCCACTTTCCTGACAGTGCTTCTCTACCTCATTTGCACATTGGAATCACTTAGAGAGCTTGAAATCACTTGGAGAGCTTGGAAAATGTTGGATCCACCCCAGAGATGTTGTCTGATCAGTACTGGTTGTTGCTTGGTTTTCCAAGATCCCAGTGATCCCAATGTCCAGCCAACTCTGGCAAGCACTCTTCTTGTGTCTTCTTGATCATTGTCCTTCAGACTAGGAGGATCAGGCAACAGGGAAGTCAGCTGTTTTGGCCTGTCTGCATAGGTTTATGTCCTACTACAACAAGAATGTATATCTAGGAAACAAAATATTATCAAAGCCCCACCTTCCCAACCAGTTTTTCCCCTAATATTGTTTATGTTGGTCGCTGCTTCTCAGACTTGAATGTGCTTCAGAATCAAGAGGGCTTTAGGGTTGGGACTTAGTAGTCTTGGGGTGTGTCTTAGTCACTTCTCTGAGATGCAATACCTGACACCCACAGTTTAAAAGGGGAGAGGTTTACTTTGGCTCATGTTAGTTATAGTCCGTGGCTGATGGGTTCCAAGGCAGAAGTGGCATGGTAGGGGGTGGAGCAGAAGGCAGCTGCTCACATGGTGGCAGTGAAAAAGCAGTGAGGGGGGGAGGGAGGAGCTAGAAAAGAGTGAGCCCCGCTTCTAACAGCACATGCAGCAATTGAACCCGACATTGAGTACAGTGACCCCCCATCTAATCACCTTTCTAAAAGCTCCACCCCTAAGCTAATGGGAGCTTGGGAGAACATTCTAGATCTAATCTATAACAGGGGAGGGCCCAAGAATCTGCATTTCTGTCAAGTTCCTTGAAGTTGCCTAAACCATCAGTCCAGAGAGACCACTCCCTGGGCCAGGGCCACAGCTCTGCAGCCTATGTGCCTGGCAAGCACAAGGTCCTGAGTTCAACCCCTAGTACTTTCTCCCTGAGAACACTCTGGTAGGTCAACTCCTGTGGCCTCTCAACGTATGTAAATTCCTCTCAACATATGTAAGTTCCACCTCAACTTATGTAAATTCCCTTTGGAATCAGACCTCCTCAAGCAACAGCAACATAAATTGGCCTGGAACCTCATGTCTCCTCTTTTCTATATTTTTCAGGAAAAACAACTTGAAAATTTGGCTGCGATGGATTTGGAATTACAGAAAATAGCTGAAAAGTTTAGCCAAAGGGGCTAACGAATGATAAGCACTTTTAAGGAATAGCCCTTATGGTACCCATTTACCACCTCCTTGCCGAAAGACACCATTTATTTACCCAGTTAGAAAGTAGCATTTACTGTTCCTGAATGCTTGACACAGTTGGGAATGTCCTTGCCAGAATGCTACTGAAAACATGATTCGCATGACCTGCGCATATTCTTTCTTGCGAAATAGACCTATTCACATGCTTGCGACAATGTGCTGCTCTCTTTGAAAATCTGTTTGTCTCAGTTTGAAATAATAAAAGATTCACCTGAGACTCAAAGCATCGCATTTCTCAGCTTCTTTTGTGCTGGGTGGGAGGAATGTGACTTTCAAATCCATTCTTTAGACTCTGAAAGATGGTACTAGGATTTGTTGGTCGTTGGATGCTTACTAGGAAAAAAGCTGTCCTTCCAAAGTAAGAGAATGCACGGGTGGGAAGAGGAAGCTGACCGAGGGGAAATGTCTGCTGTGCCAGTCAGAGCAACTAGGCCTGAAGAATGGCTTTGAAAATCACAAGCTCATTCTTCAAAACCCCCATAGACTGGAGGGTGGAGCACTTGCCTAGCAGGTGCAAGGCCCAGGGTTCACTCCCGTGCTTGGAAGCGGGGAGGAAAGGCACTGCATAGCCTGGTGCAGTGACGTCTTCCTGGTGCAGTGACATCTCCTTGAGAGGCTGAAGCAAGAGGATTGCTCAAGCCCAGGAGTTACAGACCAATTTAGGGGACAGAGTAAAATCTCACCAACCTACGCCAAGTGCACTGGTACATGCCAGTAGCAGGGTTGCCACAAGTCTGATGCAAGGTGGCACTTCTACCTGCCTGGAAAATCCTGACTGCGTTCTCTGCCAAGTTAAAAGTGGCGGGGCCAATTTAACCCGATTCTTCCCAGGTGAGCACTGACATACTCCTCTGGGGGAGTTGAGGCTTTATCAGCCAAGGAGCATGCTGGTTGGGGCTGTGCAGATGGTGGCAAACCATTCTAACCTGGGCACGTGTTTTTTGTTTTGCTTCCCCCCCTCCCCCGAAACCGTGGATGAACTCAAGACCTTGCACTTGCCAGGCAGACACTTAGGGCACCCATTTTGAGAAGGCCGAGTCCTGTCTTTGTCTCTGTCTCTCTGCCTTTCTCTCTGTCTGTCTGCTTCTGTCTCTTCCTCTTTGTCTCTCTACCTCTGTCTCTATTTCCGTCTCTCTCTCTGCCTCTCGCAGTCTGTCTCTGCCTCTCTCCCTCCCTCCGCCTCTGTCTCTGCCTGTCTCGTAGGCTGTCTCTGTCTGTCTCTGCCTCTCACTCTCTGCCCCTCTGTCTCTGCCTCTCACTCTCTGCCCCTCTCTCTGTCTGTCTGTCTGTCTCTGTCTCTCTCCCATGAGCACACTTCCTGATTATGGGGGTCAAGACCAGCCCTGAGCAAAAGCCTGAGAGGAACCTGCGGCTGGGGTGGCTGTGGAGCAGCCCCTTCCATAGACGAATGTCCTGGCAGAGGACTGTTCCACTAGCTTCCTAGAGCTGCCAGGACGAGGGACCACAAGGAGGTGTCTTCAAACAGCAGAAATGTGCTCTCCGTCAAGTTCTGCAGGCCATGAGTCCAACATCAAGATGCAGGCAGGGGCGAGAGGGGGCTCTGGCAGCCCTGGCACTTGGTGGCTAGTGGCAGCATCTTCCAATCTGTGTCCTCTACAATGCCACTTCTGCAGTTGCGTCTCCATGTCCTCACCGGGCCATTTTTGAGGAGGGAAACTAGTCAGATCGTCTCTCAACTAGTTACATTGCAGTGGTCCCTTTCTGAAACTCATCCACATTCTGCCATACTGGGCTTGGGATTCCACATGTCTCTTTTTGGGTGCACAATTCACCCCATAACAGGGCAGGCCAGCTACCACCTCCCTGAAGTGGGGTAACTTAGGCACACATTCCATCGCCCAGGGGCCTTGGCAGCACTTGCTAATATGTCCTTTATTGGCTGCTCTTACCTCCCCACTGCTGCTACTGGAGATGTAACTGGTGTGTACCAGGACCACTTATACTTCTCCTCAGAAGCTTAGCTCAGGGTCTGCTTCCGGGAGACCCTGAACCCAAGAAATTGCCCAAAGCCAAGGTTTGTGTAATGATGGATGGTGTAGCTGCAGCCATCACTGTGAGAAAGGCAGCCACTTGTCCAACTACATCTGGGCACAAGCGCCAGGAGATGCTTACACACAGCACACACATGCACTCACATTAACACAGCATTCTCTCTCTCTCTCTCTCTCACACACACACACACACACACACACACACACACACACTGAAGTCATATAACCCTGAACAGTGGGAACATGTTCTGAAAAATGTGTCCTTAGGTGACTTAGTCTTGTGAGTGCCACAGATGTACCCTCAAAGCCAGATGTGTCCTGCAACACACCCAGGCTGCAGTGTGAGTATTGTGTTGTGTGACAAATAAAACAACATGAGATTAAATGCAACACAAGAGAAAGTGACATGATCAAGAGATGCAGTGGCCAAGGATGCAGCTCAGTGGCACAGCACCTGCTTGGCAAGTACAAAACACATAGTGAGCAAGAGGCTGCAGCTGGCCTAACATGGCACACCACTCCACAGTAAGATGGGTTTTTATAGTAGGAGTATACTTTAAAGTAATGGTGAGGATCTAATGTAGTTGACATATGAGCCAGTAGTCATTGATCAGCCTTGAGTATTGTCCTGTATGCACCTGGGAACCATGTATGTTGACTTTTACACAACTGACATTGCAGTGTTTTCATAAGGACCACACGTTGTGCTGTACCAGCGCCCTTCTAACCTTTGGGACCATGGTCAGAGATGCAGCTCACTGTGATTGAGGTATTGGTGAGCGGCTCATGACCGCTTATATTTGTGGTGAAAACACTAAGGGGCTCTGAGAGGTGCTGTGAAAGGGACCTTATTTGAAAACAGGTCTCTGCAAATGCAGTCAGTATGAGGTCATCAGGGTGACCCCATCTCCACATGACTGATGTTCTCGTAAGTACAGACACAGTACAGACGGCAAATCACAAGGTGGTATGAAGTGGGGCAAGTCTATGGTGAACCATTATGGTCACCACTTGGTACAGTCACTTGGGTAATACTGATTACACGGGGATCAAATGGGGCAACAATCACATAGCAAGTGCACAGGGGCAGATTAGGACTTGCCTAGAAGGGGTGGGATAAGGAGGTCTGTCTTCCACCCCAAGGGGACTGATGCCTACTTACAATATCAATCATGGCTGTTCACCTTCAGTTCTTTTTCTTTTCTTTTTGGTCTTTTTGAGACAGGGTCTCACTCACTATCAGTTCAGGTTGGTCTTCACTCACTTTGTAGCTGAAGCTGGTCTTGAGCTCGCAACAATTCCTCCCGCCTCAGCCTGCTGAGTGCTGGGATTATAGGCACGTACTACCATGCCCGGTTAGTTCTTTTCCGTGAAGTCTGGCCTCTAGTGAATGTGTCTCCAGCTACAGATGTCTTTTTCATTGACCTCTTCAGGGCTGAGCCCTGTCTGTCTACATTATTTCTACCTGGGGTAGACTTTGCTGGGGCCCCACAGTGAGCTCTAGGCCTTTGACTGTATCCTGCGGATCTCCAGCATACAGTGACCCCTTGTCCTCTTGCACACCTGTCTCTGGGTGGTCACTATAAGCTAATCTTGTAGATTTGGACATGTTGTGTATCTTGCATCAAATCGCTTGCTCTAGAAAGTACTGACTAATACAATCAGGGAAGGCCCTCCCAGAAAATGAAGAACCCCTATTTTTCCATACCCTGGGTTAATGTCCCCACTTTTTTTTTTTTAATGTGTTTAGTATAGGGTCTACAGGGTCTCACTATACAGATCCGACTCATAGTGATTCTCCTGTTTTCAGCCTCTGGGATTACAGGCGTGCACCACCAAGCCCAGTCTGTTGCTGTCTCAGTGAAGGCGGGACTGGGGCGTGGGGGAGGTGCTGGTATAGCATGCCAGGGATCTAATCCTAATCCCTGTGCCTGCCTAAGCAGGCACTTTAGTCTGCTGAGCTATCTGCCTGACCCTACTGTCCCTACTTTTTAAAGCTTCTTGGCTTAGGATAGTGACACTAAGTGTACCAAATTCCCAACAGCTGCCCATGCTTCAGAGAAAAATATCTATGGTGCTTCTATGTGAAGATGAAACATTAAAGTCTTTTCAGTCTTGTTTTAATGACACACAGTATCAGGCAAATGGCAGCAGCACAGGTTACTCATAGAACTGTAAAATGGGGGCAGATGGCACATGGTATTAATTTCCTCTGATTTAAAGGCTTGCCCGTTTGCCCCAGTGCCTCTTGGCAGCATCCAGCCCCAGAAGCCTGGACCAGCGTCTCTCCCTGCCCATTTCCCCCAACCCTCAGACCCGGAGAGGAAGGCTGCACACAGCCTGCTGTAGCACAGAGCATTATCCACTTTGAGCAGGTGGGGAGTGGGCCGGTGAGGGATGGGAACACATTCCAGTGCATTGCACACCCATCAGTCTGGAGATAACGCAAGAGGCTGTTCCAGGGCAGGTCCTAAAGTGCAGTCTGTCAGTGGAGACCTGGCAGTGTGACTGCTGTGGCCATGTGTCTGCCAGTGTTGAAGACCCTTGCATCACACTCAGGAGACCATTCCATGACTGATCACATGGCAGTGGCTCGTGAAAAACTAGATGACACAAACGTAGAAATCAAGGAAATACAGAGATGGGAGATGCTGGAAGTCACCTGGCTTGTCATATAATTGAGATTATTCAATAAGCATTCCATGGGATATGGTTTGTGGTCCAGGGACACATCTGCTATCCAGCTGCTTTAGAAATTTAACTTTGATAAATGTTAAACACTGTTTAACTTTTAAGATCTAATCTTGACTTTTTAAAAATTGCTTTAAATCATGCATAATGGTAAATGCCTGAGATGCCAACTCCTAGAAGGCTGAGGCAAGAGATAAACCACAAGTTCAAGGTCAGACTGCCAAGTTCAGCATGAACTATATTGGGAGATTGTCTCAAAAAATAAGAAAACAAAAACTAAACAAGCTACGGGGGCAGTAGAGCAGTGTGGTAGCCCTTGGGGTCCTTGAGGGTCAAGGTCAAAATCTTTTTAAATAAAATCATAAGGTGTGTGCTCTGTCTTAGGGCCAGCACAGTGCACCTAGGGTTCCAGAGCTGGCTTGACATGTGCTACCAGGGATCAAATCCAGATCCTTGTGCTTGCCAGGCAGGTGCTTAGACGGCCAAACCATCTCCCCAGCTCCCCTCCCCCACATTCTGGTTCTTTCCAACACTAGACTCCCATGTATTACAAAATTAGGAGTAATGAGAATCTTGACTGGGTTTTGGGGGTACGTTTTCTAGTGCAGTGGTGTCTCAGTTCACAAACTGAGTAGTTCCACAGTTTTAGGAAGATGGCTATGTTCATATTTGTATGGAAGATGCCAAGGTCATGTCTGTCATGCAATGCAGTTTGTGAACAGAAGCCAAGTACGTTCACAAATAGAAGCTGTGAGGCTGAAAACAGGAGGATCACTACCAATCTGAGCTGCACAGTGAGACCCTGTACCAAATGCATAAAAAAAAGTGTTCATGAACTGACATATCACTGCATTTTTATCATTCTTGCAATAGGTACAACCAATGCTTTAAAACATAAGGCAAACTCTCCAATTTCTTTGTGTTACCTATTCAGACTGAAAGTCTAGCTCTTCTACACAGAATCAAATTACCCAGTGAAATCTGCTCCACACAGTTCAAGCGCACTGCTAAGCTAAAAACACCCTTTAACAGGCACTAGATGGTACACTGCCAAGTACCCTCCAGAGAAAATGGAAGGGATATTACAAAATGACCTCATCTTTTCCTGTGATTACACCTAACCAAATGCCATTCCATGTAACTCCACATAGCCTTTATCCAAAGTGAAAGTCCATTTTATACCACACAAGACACGCTACGTTAAGCTAGGTGCAGTGGCCCTGGGATTTCTATCATCCCAGCATTCTAGAGGGCTGAACCAGGACTGCAAGTTCAAACCCAGTCCCAGCAACTTAGCGAGAGCCTCTTAAAGGAAAAAATACAAAAATGGCTGGGGATGTAAGGCAGTGTGTAGACCTTGTGCTCACTCCCCAGTATGGTATATCCTGTATTTAGCTACACCTGCACCTCTTTGGAGTGCAGCAGTTCTCAAATGATGGTTCCCAGACCAGCAGTACTAGCATAACTTAGAAACTTAAAAAGAATGAAAATCCTGTCCCCTCCACAGACCTACTGTGAAAAACTTGGTAAAGGCTTGGCAACCCATTTAACGAAGTCACTAAGGGAGTCTAAATTTTCAAACACTAAGTCTGCAACTGTGTATGAGTCACTGAGTTAATTCATCTGTATGAGAAAAAGGTGGTAAATCCTGTTGTAGGTGCTAGTGAAGACACAGCTGTCTGGGGCAGCTATAGGGCTGTACAGGACCTCTAGCTTGGACCTGTCCCTCCCCCAGGGACTGTACAAAGGATTTTGGGAATGGAGCACGATTTCGGAACTGGATGAGTCACAGTAGAGTTTGAGACTAGTCACCACTGGATGTCAACTGAGCAGGTGGCTGTCCCTGACATGTTGGGCTGGCTGTGGGTGCTGGCTGTCCTCGTGTTAGGGGCATCAGCCCACATATGACATTATTTGTGTCACTGACGACTGAAGGGCATCCTTGTAGCACCACCACATCACTAAGAGCAAGCCAGACGGGTCAGGGTAGGAAACACTTTTATTCTTTAAGAAAAGGAAATCACAACTATATTTGTTGGTGATCACACCAGTCATTATCAGATTGCGCATGCTACTAGGAAAAAGAAATTTCGCCTTTTGGACCTGCGCTGGGCCAGATGATGCCCTCCTTTCCTCATGTGAACAGTACGCAAGATTGTGACTACAGAGTAAGATACACCGCATGGACCAGAGCTGTGGCTCACTCTGAGCCTTTATTTGCCACCACAGGCTACCTACCCAATCACCACAGAGCATTTCAGACCTGTATTAATAATCACTAGAAAAAGGCACTTTAAATGTGTTTGACAGAGTATCACCAATGCAATGGGAATTAGTCCAAGTCCTGCATGAAATTTTCTGCAATTTAAATAAATACCATGTTCCCTCCACATCTATACACATCTGCATAGGCAGCATATTCTGCACGTACACACAAATGAGTATGTATGCATATCAACATCTATACACATATAAATGTGTATATCTATCTTTAGAGTGGAAAAAATGTTTCCTTTAATTAAATATTACAAAAAATATTCTACTTACTTCATTTGGAACAAAGAATAAGGGTATGGTGACCCACACCTGTAATCCCAGCCCTCAGAAGGCTCAGGCAGGAGGATTGCTGTGCACTCAATGCCAGCCTGGCTACATAGCAATTTAAAGGCCAGCCTCAAATACAGAGCAAGGCCCTGTCTCAAAAAAAAAAAAAAAAAAAAAGGCCTTGGAAAATAACTGCAAAGCAAGTACCTACTAATGCTTCTATGTACCCTCAAAAAGCAGTGAATAAGTACTTGGAACCCTCCAAGGCTGTCAACTATAAAATAGCAAATCATAGCCTGCTTTCTTGTAAGGAAAGCTTACTTCCCCTCAGGGAATGAATGGGGACATTCCTGGTCCCGGAATGTGCATACAGCCACACATCTATATTGCTTAGGGTGAAGAGACCAGAATGAACAGAGCTCACCAAGTTTCAGCTATATCATTATTTCACGAAGTATATATAGAAACAATCTTTATAAATATATGGTATTAAAAACCTCAAAATATTTGGAGCACTCAGGTTTTGCTAGGAAACAGCTGTTGTGTGGATCCAGGCCAGCACTCCGGAGCTGCCACTTTGCCCCACTCCACCTGTGCAGGCAGGACAGAGGCCGACTCTGTCTTCCCACAAGGGGTGCAAAGACCCGCTGTTACTCTTAAGACTAAAAACACCACTAGCAATGGCATTTAAGGTTTAATTATTAACTTGCAGAATGCCTGAGACCAAAACTCAAAGCAACTCATAAAGGGTTAAGACCCAGACTCGGTGCATTTCGGTTTTTTGGCCACCGGCTCCTCTGTCTGGAGGGACTCTAAAGTGCTTGTGCTGCATTTGAGGCTGGCGTCCGCTCTGGGGTTGTCCAGGACCACAGTGAATCCTGACAGAAGGTAGCCCCCACCTCCACTCATCAGCAGTTTGGGGTGACTTCGATCTGGCAAAACCTAATCAAGACAGGAAAAGTCTCATGTTTCTGCAGTATGGCACACTTCAAAAATCAGAGTTCAAAACACTTCAAAAGAGTTTCTCTTGAAGATTTAAATGGACTAATTTCTAAGGAGCTCATTCCTTTACCTGACAGTGTGGAAAAAAGCATAGAAGTTAATGTCAGTGACTTTTCTTTCTTTACTAAAACTGAAGCCCTGCTCTTATCAAACCTAAAGCAAGTTTCCACAAACAATGGCAAATGAGGGGCCGGCGAGATGGTTCAGTGGTCTAAAGCGCCTGCTTAGGAGGGCTCAGGCAACTGCGGGGACTGCAGTTTGATCCCCGGCACCACATGCTGCGCCAGCGCCACCACCAGGGCAGGCTGAGCCAGCCACAAAATGAATAAATAAAGAAACAAACACAACAAGCAAACAAACAAATAAATAAATAAAATTTAAAAAAAAAAAAAAAACCAATGGCAAATGGCTGTGCAGCAGTGCTCTAGTCCTTCACAATGCTTTCTCCTGTGGCTCCAGGAAACTTCAGGGCCTGTGACAGAGCACAGGTCTTTGAAGTGGCTACACTGAGAACCTACTTCTCTGACATCCTGGTAACCCAGATAGCAACTCTGTTATCTGAACTAATAAAAGGGCTTCTATAAAAGCAGGGTCACTCAGTGCTCAACAGCAGCCCTAGCATGGTATGAAAGATGCCAAGCAGTGGGCCACGCCTCTGGCAGCCTGGAAGTGCCCTCGAATTCTGCTTCTGGAGAGAACTGGCACTCAGCAGCAGCAGCCTCCAGCTGCCACTGGATCCACTGTGACACTCTTATGAGGGGACGTGGCTGCTCCCAGTCGTGACTGAGCACAGGGACCAAGAGTGGATCGTTTCCTCGTAACACAGGGCTCCCTTATGGGGACATCACAGCCACTCTGCCTTTCTCAAGAGAGTGCTGCAGGCTCTTCCTCGATGTCTTCTACCCTAGGCACAGCCTGCACCACCTAATCCTGCTCCCTCTCCCCTTCTCTTTCAAAGCCACTTTCCTGACTTCCACCTGGCAAGTCTTCTGGTACCAGCTAACCCCGCCTGACCACTTCCTGAGAAGATGTGGACAGTAGGGGTTAGGGGGCACTTTCTTGCCATAGCTACTGCTGATTACTCCTCCACAGAGCCACCTAGGCCTTGGGGAAATATGAATCACAGCTGTTCGCATTTTAAATGCTGTGGGCTGGAGTTACTCCCCAGACATGATAAGAGAAAAGAACATCAGGAAATGTCACAGGCACTTTTTCTAAGTCGCACACTTTCCCACTGATGTGGCCAAAGCAGGGAAGCAAGTTTAGAGAGCAGCTCCTGGACGGTACCTGGTAATTTCGGAGCCAGGTTTCAGATAGCCTAAGGTTGATAACTCCTCCTCTCTCTCGAAGTTTTGTATAGCATTCCAACAAAGGCTAGAGGCAAAAACAGAGTTTGACTAAGAAATACTTCCTGGGTATACTTTGAGAATCTAAATTCAAATGCTGAGGTTCCTGCCCACTTAATTCTGGCATTACCTCTTTGTACTGACAGTAGACCACGAACGGCCGTGAAGGGGCCACGAAGTCCAGTAAGGCTAGCAGCAGTGGAGTGGGATGGAAACGACTTGCCACGATTAAACTAGAAAGAAAGCATCAGGCAGGTTACTTCTACACTCTCCTCACACAAGAGCATACATACAAAAAATCATGCAAAATGATCATGTACTTATTTCTATGATTTGTGCAAAGGAGAATTAAATGCAATGTTCTAGAAATTCAGAACAATAAAATCAAGAGCTGTTGATTTCTAGGAAATACACACTGGGTTACAAGTTCTCAA
>PVKN010034289.1:0-11857 GCA_004027915.1 Capromys pilorides
TGAGAACTCGCTGTACTATTTTTTCAACTTTTCTATAAGTTTTAAATTACTTAAAACACATTAAGAATTAAACTATAAACAGTCTATATTATCTCTAGGATCACTTAAAAGCAAAAAGAAATAAGATAAATTTAGTGGGATACTCTCTTTAATTATTTAATTTAAATATGGACTATTTAAATTGGGTTTCAATTTTGAATTCTTAAGATGCTAAGAGAATAAAAAACAAGAACAGAATAGAAACAAAATTAATCTAACAAGGGCAAGCAAAAACCAGAGAAAAAAATGATAGTACAAACGGGAACTTAAAATGTTCTTCCTGTCCCTTTACAAGAGACAATCCCTTCCTTCCAGGCTCTAGAAGCTTTTGCCTTGCATGCATATTTATTTATTAAGTGGATCTTCTCTGTCTGAAGTGATTATTTATTTTTTTCAATATTTTGTCATATTGCTTTTCAATTTTGAGTTGCAATTAGGATAATTTCCCTCACCGAAGGTTTTTGCGAAACACTTTTTTTGGTAGCTGCATGGTTCCATCACTCTAAAATTCCTTCTACTTTGGAACTGGGCATCTCCTTAAGGCTCACTCATCTTGCACATGCAATGGGTCTGTGTCTGTGCCTGCTGTTTGGTTACATCGGTCAGTCTGCTCCTGTACCTGGGTCACACTTCCAGCTGTAATATGTGTTCATGTCTTGTAATCTCTTCTTTGTCCCTCTTGCTTTTCAGATTTAAATTTGCTTGCTTATTCTTTTCTTGATTGCTTAGTATTCTAAATAAATTTGCAGTTGACTTATTCAGCTGGAGAGTTTGGGGAGAGAACCTGGTAAACTGTTGCCTCAGTTCATAAACTTTGCTCTGTTATTTTGGAAAAATTTTCCATGTTTTGTGTTTGTGTGTGTGAAGGATGTCAACAGCTGTGTTTGTCACGTGATGTGGAATTTGGAAATGGAGACAAAATTCTGCCAAATTCTTCTGTTTGTGAAACAAATTGTTTACAAACAAACGCATTGATGAATTAAAGTACTGCTATATTATTATGTGGAGATGGGGAGGGGAGTGCGTCTCAGTGATAAACAAACGTGGGAGAAGCAACATATGTGTGATGTCAAGTTCATTTGTCCAGGAGAACGGTGATCTCCCCAAGACTCCATAAAGCATCTCATACTGTTCTTATCCAAATGCTCTGTAGAGGTGAAAGTCTCACATGGGTGCATGCAGGTCTGTGGGACCAGATGCATGAATCTGACAGTGCTTCACTTCATCCCACTGTGAATGTCTGCCTCAAGTTTCAAATTAGTCTTAGTTGGGGACTTTTGTGAGTGTTTCGTAAACGAATCATAAATGATGTGTTTTTTTATGTACACACTGTTTTTTTTTTTCTTTGCTTTTTCTCTTTTTTTCTGGTATTGAGGACTGAACCTAGGGCCTTCCCATGGAGCTACAGCCCAGACCTTTTTTATTTTGAGATAGGATCTCACTAAATCATTGAGTTGTCCCAGCTGTATTCCAATTTGCAATCCTGCTGTCTCAGTCTTCCAGAGTCCTAAGAGTGCAGTTATGCACCGTTATGCCTAGTAAAAGTTTTTTTCCCCCACTTATCAGTGTTTTTAAGATTTGTCTATATTGTGATGTGCATCAGTGAGTTCTTTTTCTTTTTTCTCTTCAGTGGTGTTTCGTCTCTTCTCCTGCTCATGAAATTTGAGCTGTGTGGAGCTTCTATAAATATCGCTTCTATGACATTTGTGTATAGGTCTTTGTGGAAATATGCATTCATGTTCAGATCTAGAGTTGAACATGCCAGATTGCACGGCAATGTGAGACTGCCAAGCTGTGCTGTCCTGAGAAAAGTAGCTCCTTGCTTTAATCTTTACCTGACTTTCACTTCAACTCTATTCACTGAGATAGACAGAGTAGACTATATTGAGCCAGATGCTCTCTTAATTTGCCAAGGAAAGGTGATTGAGTCCAGCCAAGGCACCAGTGATTCTCAGCCTAGCAAGGTGCCAATGCACAGGTGAGAATAACACCCATGTTGACCACTGGCATACAGGCTCAGGAAAGAGCCTGTGAGCTTCTAGGGCTAAGACATGATAAGATCAGAGCATAAGATTAGCTGAGTCCATGGGACTCAAAAACAATTATACCTTCCTGGCCATAATGGTGCTGGCCTTGAATACACCAAGCTTTCTGTCATACTGCTAGTTGGGGGTCCTCTGTGCCTGGTACAAAATTGCTCTTTTTCTCCTTAAAGCAAATGCGTACAAAGTTTCTTTTCCTTAGCACTCTGCTGCAACCCTCAGCCACCTTTTTGAGTGATATTAATAAATGCCATAAACTTTTAGGCTTGTGGCCCTTTTGTTCCATAGAGAACATTGAGTCATTCCAGAGCTCTTCTTCTGAAGAGTTTTTTGTCTTTGTCTTTATTTTGCATCTGTGTGCATTATTGCCAGGTAGAAGAACTGAACCCTGCAAGAGGACTTCAGTAGAGCTGGGCTGTGTTTAACTGGGACTATCATATAGTTTCCCAAAGTGGCTGTACCATTTTTTGCTTCCTGCAGTGATGTTTTGAAGCTGCAATTGTTCAGCTTGACTATCAGCAGTCGATATTGTTGGAAAATTATAGCCATTAAAGTTATCATTTCCGCTAATGTTTTCTTGATGGAATATCTCAAATGTATAAGATGACTGAAAACGTGGAAGTGAACGTTGCAACATCACACACAGATTCTGAAACTATCATTTCTCTGTCTTTACTGCCCAACTGTCCACCCATCTCTCTCTCTATCACCTCTGCTTTCTATGGAGGTGCTGATTTTGATCACTGCAGTCATGTTTTGTCTTGTTACTCCACTGTATTGCCACTTTGTTTTCTTAGCAGTTAATAATCTGTGAAAAGATTACTTAAGAGCAGATCAGTGTTCTCTTTCTTATCAAACTTTATTCCCTGCCTTTAGCACCTAGTGATTCTTGCTCAAACTCCAGTTTACCACCTTGTCTCTGTCTGTTGTTTAGAAATCCCATGGCAGGAGAACATTTTCTTTTTGTCTGTCTGTCTGTCTGTCTAAGTCATTTTCTCATAACTGGGATTCAACACCTGACACTGACAAATTGAGGAAGGAAAGGTTTATTTTGGTTCATGTTTCAGTTCATAGTCGCTGGCTTCAGTTCAGGATGGCATGGCACATGGGCAGAGGAGAGCTGTTTGTGGCAAAGTGGACAGGAATCATAGATCAAAAGAGGAGGTGGAAAGGAAAATGCAACCCTGCAGGCCATTTCTATCAGTCTCTTCCAATTGGATGTGACCACCTCTTCCAACCAGACCCTGCCTCAGGACACAAGTCAACAATAAGCCCCAATCACTAGAGGCCATGGGGGCATCTAGGTATAAACTGTGTCTATCCATCAAACTAATAATCAGTGGAAAGAGTATATAAATTTTGTGGGGTTTTTTTTGAAAAGAATAAAAAAATTGTTTTATAAAAAAGTTGAAAAGATAGCTTAAAACTACCTTCTCTTGACAGTTAACTGATTAGTTTCCAATATAAAATATGTACACTCTAAGTGCCTCAATATTTATTGAAGTTATGCCATGGGGTTGTTGTTCAATCTGAATAAAAAAAGTCTCTGTTCACAAATGTGGTTCTTACTTGACCTCTAACATTGAACAACTTTGTCTGGCTGGAACAGGGCTGATGATAGGATGATTAATGTCTCTGAACTCCAGGGCTTCGGCCTAGTAAATATTTCTCTCTTTGAAAACTAAAATGATTTAAAACACAGAAATTCCACCTCTCTTGGTGCTGCTACTCTCTGCTGGCCAGGCAGGACTTCTGGCCAGCTGGAGGCCGTGTGTGAGAGTGGGCACTCCTGGTACCTGACATAGCTCCTCAAGGAAGGGCAGAGCAATAAAGACTGGCCTGTGGGTAAGAAGGCCAAGAGCTTGGTCTGCCCCATCTTTGCTCAGTCCCTGTGTGTTTATTATCATCTTTGTAATAATACCATATTTGTATAGTGGCTTCACATAAGTGGTTCCATCTGATTTTCTCATGGACCCTAGAATAAAGTGGGCCATTATTACCATCACTCTTTATTGGAAACTGAGGCCTAGGGCATGTAAGATTGTGGAGAAGTGGTGAGGTGGAGCTGGGAGGAGAGGAGCTGGCTGGGCCCCACCAGAGGACTATAGCCATGCCCTTAGCTGCATCTGCAGGACAGCACGGCTATGTCAGAATTGCTTCTTCTTTTCACAAGTGACATCATTAGCACAGGCCCTTTAAGACTGAGTTCATCCTCCTCTGCAGGTTTCTCTTATTTTAATGGAGAACTCTGCTGGATGATTTTCTGGATTTTTAAATTTTGTATACTAGTACATGTTTGACATATGTAATGATCACATTCATCATGGGAATTCATACCTGTGCATAATATAGCTTCATTCTTTTTTTCCTCTTCCTTCCTTTAACCCTTCCCCACAAGCTTTGCTTGCATTTTTCCTTCCATTCTTTTTAAATCCCTTTCCCTTTTTCCTTTCCCCTTCCTCTTTCCCCTTCCCATTTGAAAAAGTTCTTCCTATTTCCCAATACTTCTACTCAATTCTGCTCCTATTTTGCCCTTTGGGTTCTCACACAAAGGAAACAATGCAATATTTAAATTTGCATGTCTTATTTATTTCATTTAAAATTATGGTCTCTGAGTGCATCCACTTACTTAACAACATTTCAAATTTGTCCTTCTTTATGGTAGAGTAATATTTTGTTTTATATAAATACCACATTTTTTTTTGTTTTATTTGGTACAGGGTCTTGCTACACAGGTTGGATTTGTAGTGATTGTCCTGTCTCAGCTTCCTCAGCACTGTGATTATAGGTGTGTGGCACCATGCCCACTTTCTGTGGCCAGTATAGTGCCTGGACCTCCTGGACCAGTGCATTATGTGGTGCTGGGTCCTAGTGCTTGCCAGGTATATGCTTAAAGTGATTTGCTATCTCCCCAGTCCCAATACCACATTTTCTTTATTCTTCCATTTGTTGATGAGCATCTGGGCTGTGGGCTTTTTATTAGTACATGTTTGGGACACATCATGGACATGTTGGTCATGGGAAGTTAGTTGAAGCTCCACTTTGCCAAGTCTGGAAGACAAATCAGAAATCGCATAGGAAGGCAAGGGCAGAACCACTTACCTTGCACAATCTCCATGCCACTGCCTGTGGCAACGTGTTCACAAGGCTGCAGGTAAGGACTTAGGTTGAATCACCATTAGGAAGGTGAGATTCCCAAGCTGGTAAGATCTACCCCGCTTCAGTGTGTAAGTGTTTCCATTTTTGTATCTCCTAAGTAAAGGAAATGGTGCATGTGGTCTCATCTGGACATAGAATATGTCATAAGAAAAGACACTGCCTTGAAGAGTGGTACTGAACATGGGAGCCTGCAGAAAGAGGACACTGAGGGTCCTGGAGCAGGGGAATCCCACGTGTACAAGGCAGAAAGTCGGTGTAGCTGCTTGCTGCACCTTGGAGGGTTCTGCTTTCCTGCTGTCAGAGGGCTGGACACATCCAGAAGACTAATACTTGCTCAAGTCCTAATACTTGGAAATCTTAACACAGAGCACTCTTCTTTGAAATTCCTAGTGAGAGAGGACATTTTGGAAGGCCATTCTCTCCAGTGCTTAGTTAGAATTTATTCTGTCCTCAGGGTCTCCCAACCTCAACATCTCATCTTCCGAAACACTTCAGTATACAGTGGAAAGGACCTAGGATAAAGGGCCTTGTCTGCTGGGGATAGAGTGGCACAGTGCGCCTCTATTGTTCCTGGTATTGCCAAGTCTAAGAGCCTTGTAGCCACTGACCATGTTCAGCTGGCTTTGTTGATTTGTGTCACAAAGAGGGAAACTTATTTCCTGAACAGTTGAGTTTAAGTGTACTTAACATATCCATCAGCAGGCTTGGCCCTGGGATGGACCACATTCCTGTCACTGATGGTTTGTTTTCCAGCAGTTTGCACCTCTGACAGGAAACATTTTAGCAGTGGCTGGGACATTACTGGTCACCTAATGATGGGATGCAGAAAAGCTGAGGACAAGATGGCCTGGCCAGCAGCCAGATGGCAGAGCCCAACTCAGTAGAGTGCTGGGGAGCTGCCCAGGGCCCTCCTGGGAGTGAGCAAAGTATAAATGTCAGCCAGGCTTTTGAGACAGATTACAGATAAGAGCATTATCCAATTCCCACCACTTGCCAGTCTTAGCCAAATGTTTGTCTGAAAATCGAAAACTAAGCAGTTTCTGTTCAACTGGAAGCTTCTGATTCATTTGGGACAGAATAACCAAAAGAGAAAATCAGTAATATATTTGTTTCATAGCTGGCACAATCTCAAGAACATTCTTTGTGCATGTCCATGTTTGTAATTGGGAAATCACAAGTGCAGCAAGATGTTTTAATTAGCATGTTTTAAAAAGTATTTATGAAAATAAAAGCTAAAATAACTGATACATATAGACACTCTTTGCATGGCTGACATATCCTTATTTTGTTTGAAGATCTTACAAGGGAAAAACAGTTATTCAGACACTTTATAGATGGCCCTGCCATGCTTGCCTTGGTTGGAGACTCACTTGATACCCTTCAGCTGACCTGGAGCCCAGGAGTATGGTTGCGACATAGTACTTTTAATCTCCACACTGCATGGCCTTCAGGTACACATCTCTGACCATCCAGGTGGTGTAATTAGTTAATGACAGTTCCCCTGTACTATTATTTGAAAACAATGAGGTTACCAGAGCCGAGTGTGGAGGCCTAAGCCTATCATTCCAGCTTGTGAGGGACTGGGGCAAGAGAACCATGAGCCCAAGACCATTCTGGACTACATATGGAAATCCTGTCTCAAAAACAAAACAAAGCAAAGCAAAACAAAACAACAAAAACAGTGAGCAAACAAAAGTCCAGCTAATTATGAGGCATTGTCTAGAAGACACAGTGAAAGAAACAGACTTTTTAAAAAATATATATTTAGTACCCACGCAGATAATTGGAGGCATTTTAGAAGTAAATTCATGGTAGAAATGGAGCTAGGTAGCAGTGGGGAAATCAGACTGTTTACTCATGGGTAAAATGACTACTTTTTGCTGTGTTCCCAGATGAGACTTCGGCCTGTTACCTGAAGTGTGGCTGCTCGTGAGACTCTCACGAGGTGCTCACGGCTGCTCAAAAGGCACAGGGAAAACACCAGAGAGCCTCACGAGACAGTGAGGTAGAGAATGTCCTAGGAAATTGTTAAAGGATAACTTCACTGTGGGAAAAATTTACAGATCAGACTAGAAGATGGGAGGTATTTTTTTGTTTCTTTCAGAAACACAGAAAAGGGATGCAGCAGAGAACGTGTACAGGGAGAGGCACTCAGATGGGATGCTAATATATCTATGGACCATTTCAGGTTTATATGCTCGCTGTTTTCATGAAGATTCCTGAGACCCATGATTCAGTGATGTGCAGAGTGAAAGGTTTAACCCCTCTGCACAGCAAACCTTACTGTTCTGGGCATCAAACCATGATGTGGGAACAGACACTGGTTATGGCCTTCAAAAAATGTTTGTCTGCTGTGCATTTTCTGAGTATGTCAGGGAGGGAAGGAGGGAGGAAGACAGGGAGGGAAGGAGAGAGACAGAAAGACCGATGATTTCTTTATTTCTGAGGCGACATTTTAGGCCAAGACACTTTGTATTATGGGTCAAAAAAACTATAAAAGTTCAGTAGTTTAAAGAGTAAGCAGTTTTCCTAGTAGAATTAAATAATAGAATGAGTTCCTCTTGCTGGCAAAGTGGAAGAACAATATATATTCATCGTTATTTCATATCTATAAACATTATGGCCGTGGCACATTAAGCCTGTTTTCTTGTGCATAAATAGTCATTTTCCCTCAGTGTTAGCTTATTTCTATAAAAGCAGAGGCTTGCTTTATGGTCTGTCTGACTGTATCTCTGCCTAACAAATAGATATTCAATAAAGAAGCTATTGGAGACTGTGATTCTAAGCAAACACTGGCGGCTCTACCTACCTGAGGCCCAGCTGGAAATGACTGCTTTTGTTTTCCTGCAAGTTAGAAGTATCACCTGCCAGTTTGTCATGGAGTTTGGTGGCAAAAGCCTTAACTGGCTCCAGAATGATAATAGCCACTAACATTTGTATGGTACCCAAAGTTTCCCATACCATTTATATGATCCCATTTTATCTTTACGGAGATTTTATAAAGTAAAAGCCATAAGATACAGTGTTGGGTTTGCTTACTACCCACAAAATTTAAACATGCACAACTGCTACAATAATCTCCTCTAAGTTCTTTTTAGCAGCTGTGCACTTTTGTTTCTATTCTTAGTTTTCTTCTGTCTGGTCACTGTCGGGAATGCTTTTCTCCTAGATGTTATCTGCGCGTTGTGCGCCAGGAGCTTTCCAGAGAGCCTCAAGCAGAGCACAGAAGTGCTCCTTTTCCTTTTGTTCTCACAAGACTTGATATGAATTCATGAAATGTCTTTTTCCCCCCCTTGGTTTTCCCATTTGGCCTTGAGAGATGTTGACTCAGAGTACTTGAGTGAGGCACAGTCAGGGAAGGCCTACTCAGGCTGAGAAGAGTTGGGAAGAGAAGGAGGAGTTAGACCAAGAAACAGGCAGAGGGATTCTGGGCAGAGTGCACATACAGGATGCAGGGGTCAGGCTGTGGGTGGTTCAGGAATGTGAGCAGAAGCATGGGCTGTGATGCAGGGCTGGTCTTGGGGGAAGGATCTAGAGAGGTGAATGTGGACCATGCCTGATTGTGGAAACCGAGGCCAACTGCAGTCCCTGGAGGCTTTAAGGTAGGGGAGTGGTATAGTTGCCATGCCCTTTGTGTAGTTGTACACACTACTTCGGCAGAGCTTTATGTGGGGATACACACACACACACACACACACACACACACACACACACACACGTCAGTATTGCTAAATGGTGAGTGTATTCTGAGAACATGACATAAGGCAGTTTTACCATTGTATAAGAATTAGAGAATGCATGTTCACTAAAGGGGTATGATGTCACCTTGGAGGCGGCCTCTCTCTATATTGTTAGCAGTGACCACAATGTCCTTATGCCATGCACCACTCTCTGTGTGCGCCTGCATAGGCAGAGCACACAAGGCAAGGCTGCAAGGCCACCGTTTCAGGACACTTTTCTCATTAGATTCTTGGGCAGCTCATTTCAGTTGCATTCAGGTCACAACCACTTCCTGAAGAGGCCCTGAGGCCTTGGGGCCTCCCTGGTACCACGTCTGCCAGGGCTTGAGGAAGGGGCAATATATACATGTATTAGTGTGTGTGGTGTGCTGAACTCTGGATCTTGCACACACTAAGCATGCATTCTACCACTGACCTAGAACCCAAACATTTTATAGGTTTAGGAATTTGTCCTTATAAGCCATCTGTTCTAATAGGCTTTTATCTTACATGCTCATAAATTCTTTAGGCACATAATTATACTATTTAGAAATTATGATCACATTACCTTTTTCTTAATGCACACATTTCTTTCTTTATTCTTATCTTATTTTACTGCCTTGAATTTCTGAAGCAGTATTAAATAGCAGCGATAGTTGGCCAGGATCCTCATACTGAACCTGACTAACGTGAATATTTTTATCTGATTCATTGTAAAATTTTATGTTGCTTATTAATTCCAGATAGTTATGTCTGCCTAGTTCATAAGGCTTTGGAAAATCTTAGGAGTAGTTGTAAAACATTATCTTCTGTTGAGATTCCCGTTTCACATGTTGCTTTGAAGAATTGACCTATTTCAATTATATTTAAGCCTTGGAGCAAGTTATTCTTTATAATATCATAATATATAATACTGTGTTTGATTTGCTGATGTCTTAGTGTAGATTTTGCATAGGTGTTCATACATGAAATGGCTTATGTTTGCTCCTTGTGAGTTTCTACTTGTGGTAGTTTTGTAGCCAGTTATACTAACTGAGGAAAACAGATCTTTGTGTACTTGTTAAATGATCTATGACCATCTTTCATCTTGAGAAAGATATCAAATTTATTTTCCTATTGTGATTGCTTAAATCATTTTCTCCTTATTTTTGTTGTAATTGGACTTTATCTCTTATGAACTCCTTTGGAATTTCCCAGGTTTGAGACAGGTTTTTGTTTTTTTCTTTAGTGTAGTTTCAAAATGCGTTAGATCTCACTTCACTATTTCACTGATTTCTAGCTGTCAATTCTCTCTAATGAGCTCCTTCCCCTCCTCTGTAATTACATGCTAGATTCCTGCAGACTCATCCACAAATCCTAGATTCTTTTGAAAACAGTGTGAATATTTTCTTGGATGGCCCAAGAATCTGTCTTTACTGGTTGCTCTTCAAGTTACTCCTGTGCTGCTTTCTATTTACTGAGATGAAACCTGAGTTTTTCTCCCAAACTCACTGAGGAAGAGTTGGGGAGGGTAGTGAGGAAGTAGTGTACAATGTGACCTTGCTATTGTTGTCTAAGACTTATTCTTTAAACAGCAAGTTGCAGTTCTATCCATGTGTGTCTTTTCTTTCTAACAGAAAGAAGCAAGATAGTAAAGTAGATCAGGACTAGAACAGCGGAGTCAGAGTGTGACAGATTTAAATTCAAGTTCTTCCCCTCAGTATGTACATGACTTTGGGGAAATCACATAAGCCTTCTAGAGCCTGTTCAGCCGTCCATAGAGTGAGGTCCTTATACCTTGAATGGGACCTCTGCCAAGTGAGCATAGTGGAAAACAAGAGGCACTGTTGCTGGCACACAAGTGCATGGAATGGAGCTGTCACAGAGTATCACACTCCAGCCCTCGGCTTACGCCTGTGTGCACTATTGTCTCTTCTCGTGTTGGAAAATTGCACCTAGTCTTCCCCCTCAGACTTGTAGTCTGGATCTCTGCATGTCGGTATTATTTACCCTGCATCATATCTGTGATTTTCCTGTTCCCCTGTTTCTGCCTCCTGGGTTTCTCTGTCTACTGTCTTGTGCCACTGCATAGGTTGCTGGCTGCTTCGATGGTCTTCTCATTTGTTACAGTGGCTGCCAATGACTGAGCACAGCTCCTCCCTGTGCTCTCTGTAAACATTTCCTCGTTCCTCATACTCATTTTGTGAGCAAGTCCTTGTATTTTGCACACGAGAAACTGCAACACATGTTCAGGACTATCTTGGATGTGTGGCCCCTCTGGGGCCTAAGGGTGCACGATATTTCCTGCTCTACCACTCAGAGTTGTGAGGACCAAGGTCTAGTGCCATGGTCTTGTAAGTTGCAGAATGTGATGTCAGTCGAGTGACTCCGCTCTCCCAGGTTTTCTCTGCTCTCTTGGTTTCTGTCCTTTCCCATTCAGTCTCTCTGGCACATGGGTTAACAAGGGCCTGACTATCCTCCTTCTTGCTCATTTTCATTCCCCTTCTTCCCTTTGTTTTCCCCTTCCTTCCTGCTCTCTCTGGCACTTCCACAACTCAGCATCCTCAAGAAGCTCTGATTCTCCTTCCTGCACTTACCCAGAGAGTGTACCTCTCCCTGGTAGCATCTTACTTTACCGGTAACCTCAATCATCTGTTTGTGTCTGAGTTTGGTTGAAATCATATTCATAGCCTAATCGTGGGGAGACACCTCCAGGTTTCTGCTCCATGTTTATTAAAGTTGGCTTAGAAAGCCAACAGTGAAGGCTTTAGAGGATGTAACAAAGAAGAGGATTGGCTGTGAAGAGCTGCTAGATTCTGTCTTCAAAGGAAGGAGAGCTGGGCTTAGTCCAAGCTGTCTTACAATTGGAAGGGAGACCTGGTACATAATCTGGATGGAACATGCCTTTTTATTGCCAAA
>PVKN010034290.1:0-11862 GCA_004027915.1 Capromys pilorides
CTTAAAACAAGAAAAGGATTGAGAACGTAGCTCAGTGTTCCCTGGGTCCAGCGCCCAGAGGCAGCCAGACAAAATGATGCTGTGTGGGGGGAGAATAAGTCCTAGTCCCATAATAAATACATAGCAACGCAAAACAAGGATCTATAATAATACAAAATAAAAAGCTGTCACCTTGGAAAAGAGGGAGGCAGGGGATGGAGGGAAGCAGGAGGCATAGAGGAGGAGAGAGGCATCCTCTGTTACATGCAGGAGGATAATAAAGAGAAATAGTAATTTGTTCTGTTACTGTCTACCATTTCTCATACATTAACCCATTGGTGACTCTGCATGCTACTGTTGCATCTTGGATAATCCAGTTGACCTTTTTCAAGCTTCTCTGGGAAGGAAAAGGGAAAAAAAGAAAGGGGAGAAAAAGCAGAACAAAACAAAACAAGAACAAAAACCCACCTTTTCACTATTCACAGCTGCCAGCTTGTTCTTGTTCTGGTTCTGGAACGAGCCAATTTAAATAGATTCTCTCCAAGGTGAAAGTTTCGAAGAACGATGGGGTGGGGTGACATAGGGCTAACAGTGCAGCCCTTGCTTGTCTACAGAAAAGTGTGTTTTTGCCTTGACAGCACCCTGTGCTAGGTCACCACTATCTGTTAAAGGTATTGAGGCAATGATCGCCACCTCTTCCTCCAAACCAGGCTACACAGGCAATACAGCCCCTCTGGGGATGCCGCATAATCCTATATGGGACAGGGACTTCTGCTCAGCCAAGTGTCAAAAGAAAGTAATCTTCTTCCACTAAACATCACAGGAATCCATACAATAAAACAGCAAAGAGATAAATTTAGAATAAAAGATTCAGAAAAAGAAAAGAAAATCAAGCCAAAACTGCAGCAACAAACAACTGGAAGATGGAATATTCATGGACTGGAAGGGTTCACACTGTTATCATTGGTTTCTCCAAAACTCATCTATAGATTCAGTGTGGATCTAATCATGCCCACAACAGGCATTTGTAGACATTAATGAGCTGCTTCTGAAAGCGATAGGGAAATGTGGGGCCTCAGAACAGACAAAACAGCTTTCCATGATGAGAATAAAATTGGAGGATTTACGAAACTTGATTTCAGTACTCACCAGAAAGACACAGTAATCAAGACCGTGTGGTGGCTGGCATGAAGGTGAAGAGACAGAGGAAGCATGCAGAATATGAAGTTCTACAATGAACCACACAGACACAGCCCACTAAATTCTAACGAAGGTACCAAAATAATTAAATGGGGACGGCATGGGCGTTTCAGTAATGGGACTGAAGCAACTAGAAGTCTACATAGGGAAAAGAAAGGATGTTAAATTTTATGTCACACCATTCACAAAAATGAACTCCAAATGCGTCACAGCCTCAAGGGAAAAGCTAAAGCAATAAAAATGCTAGATGAAAACCTAGGAGAAGAATTTTGCAACCTGATGGATGAAGATTTCTTAAGACAGGAAAAACACTGAAGCATAAAAGAAGTGTTTTAGTCAGGGTTTTACTAGAGGAACAGATATAATACAAGGAACAGATATAACACAAAATGTGCCAGTCTAAGTCAGATGGGGAAGTGTGCTGAGAGTGTCTGCACACTGTCAGCTGAAGGATTCATTCAGTCCCAAGGCTTTGATACTCATGGCAGTGTTCCACCCCTAACCAGTTTCTACCGGTTCCTAACAGTCTCTAATGGTCAGCGGTCAGTCCGTTGTGTCTGAAAAGGAAGGCAGAAGAGTCTGCTACGGAAAGCTGAAGGGTCCAAACTAGAGGCTGACAAGTCTGTGCAGGAAGACAGGAGATAAAGTCCAAACTGAGTTATTCTGGGGCAGGGCCCTCATGGCTCACAGTGTGAAACAGCTAGGCAATGCAGCCAAATTGATAAAATGTATCGATCATCAGGCATCCTGCCAAGTTGACACAATGTATCAATCACTACAATCCACCCCTTGTCAACTTGGCAACTAGACATATTTCTTTAAATCAGTCTCCAGATGCAGAGATCTGCATATAATTGCACCAAACATTGTTACAACTATATTATCCTACATATAAACAGACATGCACTCATACCTTCAACATTGACATAGGTTAATCCATATTATATTATAATACAACTATATACAGAGTGCAAGTACCTCAGCAGGTCTTGGTTCTTTCCCTGGTGGAGTGCCCCATACTTTCATTCCTGAAGGCTCTGAACCATTTGTCATTGTGCCTGTATTAGGGTGTTGTAGCTTCCCATTCACCTTAATAGCAGGGCATGGCAATACTAAGAGGCAACCAAGGGATCTCCTGCACTCCATGTATATTCTTCCTTTCCTCCATTGTGGAGTAGTAATCCAATTTCTCCTTGATAGTCTGGGTCAATCGCCCCTGACAACACCGTGATTCCTTTTTTAG
Organism: Capromys pilorides; assembly: GCA_004027915.1. NCBI lineage: Eukaryota > Metazoa > Chordata > Mammalia > Rodentia > Capromyidae > Capromys > Capromys pilorides. The sequence continues at coordinate 2,423 of PVKN010034290.1, forward strand.
GTTGTTTACTCAAAGGCATGAAGAGTCCAAAGTGACCAGGGGGAAATCTTAGCTTCCAGTTGCTGTGCTTCCTGGTACAAGCCTTTCCCCCTCTGGACCTAGGACTTCTAGTCCAGCAGAGCATAACATTGTGGAGACAGGAAGCAAACATTTTGCTAGTGGATCACTAGGGGTAATGGTGAGTGGTACCATATCTACTCCCACCTCTTGATTCCTGGACCCATGAATCCTGGCTATGGGAGACACGATACCATACAGAGGGCACTGACTCAAAGCATATACAGCCTGTTGAAATACCTTACCCCAACCCTGCAAACTATTGCCACCTAGCTGGCATTGTAACTGCATCTTCAAAAGCCCATTCCACCATTCTATCAATCCAGCTGCTTCTGGATGATGAGGTACATGGTAAGACCAGTGAATTCCATGAGCATGAGCCCACTGCTGAACCTTTTTGGCTGTAAAATGTGTTCCTTTGTCAGATGCAATCCTGTGTGGAATACCGTGGCAGTGGATAAGGCATTCTGTAAGTCCATGGATGGTAGTTTTGGCAGAAGCATTACGTGCAGCAAAGGCAAATCCATATCCAGAATATGTGTCATGCCAGTGAAGACAAAGCACAGTTCTTCCATGATGGAAGTGGTCCGACATAAACAACCTGCCACCAGATTGCAGGCTGACCACCCTGGGGGATCATACCATATTGGGGACTCAGTGTTGGCCTCTGTAGCTGGCATATTGGGCATTCAGCAGCGGCTGTAGCCAGATCAGCCTTGGTGAGTAGAAATCCATGTTGCTGAGCCCATGTATAACCTCAATCCCTGCCACCATGACCGCTCTGTTTATGGGCCTTGTGGGCAATAACAGGAGTGGCCGAGGAAGGATGTTGGCCACTATCCACAGAACGGGTACCTTATTTATTTGGTTATTAAAGTTGTCATCTGCTGATGTCGCCTTTTGGTGAGCATTCACATGGGAAACAAATATTTTTACATCCTTTGCCCATATAGAGAGGTCTATCCACATACCTCTTCCCCAAATATCCTTGTCACTAATTTTCCAATCATGCTCTTTCCAAATTCCTGACCATCCAGCCAGACCATTGGCTACGTCCATGAGTCAGTATATAGTCACACATCTGGCCACCTCTTTCTCCAGGCAAAATGTACTACCAGGTGCACTGCCTGAAGTTCTGCCCACTGTGATGATTTCCCATCATCATCACTGTCCTTTAGTGATGTCCCAAAAAGGGGCTGCAATGCTGCAGCTGTCCATTTGTGGGTGGTGGCTGCATAGCGTGCAGAGCCATCTGTAAACCAGGCTCTAGTTTTCTCGTCCTCTGACAGCTGATTATATGGTACACCCCACAATGCTATGGTTGAATGCTGGGAGACAGAAGGCAACATAGCAGGTGTTGGAGCCATAGGTATCTGGGCAACTCATGTAATTTACTTGTACCCTCTGGGCCTGCCCTGGCTCTGTCATGAATGTACCACTTCCATTTAATGATGGACTGTTGTTGAGCAGTCCAACCTTATGACTTGATGGATCAGATAATATCCAGGCCATCATAGGCAACTCAGGCCTCATGGTGACCTGGTGTCCCATAGTTAAGCATTCAGTTTCCACTAATGCCCAGTAGCAGGCCAAGAGCTGTTTCTCAAAGGGAGGGTAGTTGTCTGCAGAAGATGGCAGAGCCTTGCTCCAAAATCCTAAAGGCCTCCGCTGCAATTCACCTATGGGGGCCTGCCAGAGACTCCAAACAGCGCCCTTATCTACTACTGATATTTCAAGTACCATGGGATCTGCTGGATCATATGGTTCCAGAGGCAGAGCAGCCTGAACCACAGCCTGGACCTGTTGCAGGGCTTTTTCCTGTTCTGGGCCCCACTCAAAATTAGCAGCTTTCTGAGTCACTCGGTAAATAAGCCATAGTAGGATACCTAAGTGAGGAATATGTTGCCTCCAAATAAGCCCACTAAGCACTGTGCCTTTTTGGTCATGGGGGAAGCCAGATGCAATAACTTATCTTTTACTTTAGAAGGAATATCTCTACATGCTCCACACCACTGGACTCCTGATTAGTTGGACTCTATCAATATTTAAGTTCTGTTCTTCCAAAGATACCAGTAAGAAAATGAGATTGCAGTGCCGGGTGTGGTGGTGCACGCCTGTAATCCCAGCACTTGGGAGGCTGAGGCATGAGGATCATGAGTTCAAGACCAGCCTGGGCTACAAAAGTGACCTCAAGGACAGCCTGAACCGTATAGAAAGACCCTGTCTCAAAAAGACAAAAGAAATAGAAAGAAAGAAAGAAAGAAGAAAGAAAGAAAGAAAGAAAGAAAGAAAGAAAGAAAGAAAGAAAGAAAGAGAAAATGAGATTGCAAGCTATAGACTGGGGGAAATGGTCACAATCACATTATTCCTGACAAATATTTGTAATCACAATGGATAGAGAACAGTTGTGCTAGGGGTTGTAGTAGCTCAGTGGTACAGCACCTGCCTGGCAAGCAGGAGATTGTGAGTTCAATTCCAGGTACAAAAGCAACACACACACACACATACACACACACACACACACACACACACACACACGATTCTGATTCAGTGAGATGACAACCTTAAACATGGGCAAAAAATTAAAATGTTACACCATCACATGCCCACTAAGACAAATAAGTTTGAAAAGGTAGAGGATGGAAACAAGTAGGAAAGATATAAAGTGCCTAAAACACCTTTTTGTTGTTGTTGTCTTGTTTTGTTTTTTTAAGACAGCCTTACTAACTTGCAACCACATCTGGCTTCTGGTGAGGCTACAAATCAGCGCAATATCACTGGCCCCAGATCCCTTCCTCTGTGTCATACACCTGTTCAACTTACAGTTGTATAGGACCCACTTGGCCTTCAAACATTGAAATGGGGGCTGTGTTCTCTGGCCTCCAGCCAACTGGATCTGAGATCCAAATTCTCTATCACTCACACTGCAGTTCCTCTACCGCCAACAGGTAAGGTTCTGATGCTCTCTTTGGGTAAAGTCTTTATGTAGGATCTTAGCTGAAGGAGGAGGAGGAGGAAGAAGTGGAAGAGGAAGAGGAGAAAGAAAGGCAAGAAGAAGGAGGAGGAGGAGGAGGAGGAGGAGGAGGAGGAGGAAAAGCCCTGCTGTCATTAGTACAAGTGACCTAAATATTCAACCCTGAGGGTTTAGTTCTGTTTCATTCCACAAGCAAATGTGCTTCTCCAAGAACGCATGAAAGCATTTTGAGTGATTCCACTAGTGAGGTCACGAGCAGCTAGAGCATCCCCTCCATGGTGAGACACAAAGAGCCTGTGGCCCACTGAGCTGGGGTCTGTGCTGCCTGAGATCTGCAGGTGGGCACAATCAGCATGACCAGTGAGAATCCCACTGAGCCACAGCCAAGGATTGAGGCAGCGCAGGTGTGAGCCCCTCGTGGGTGCAGAAAGCTGGTGTTGCTCATCTGTGACCTGAGGAGGGAAGGGGTGGAGGCTGACTGTGTCCCTGGAAGGGAGAGTGTTATACAGACACTGCCGCTGTGCTGCTTGGAAGTGCTTTCTCGAATACCCGCTACTGTAGTTAAAACACTTCAGACAGATGTTCTGTGTTGGTGGGACCTGGATGGATCACAGGCTGTGGGGACAAAAGCCAGGGAAAAAGTCTTCAGGCTTTCTATGACCTTCAGGAGGCCTTTTGCGGACCCCATCAGGCTGGGAATGTAGCTCAGTGGCAGAGTGTGTGGCTAGCATACCCACAGCCTGCAGTTTGACCCCCTAAAGTGCCCTCTTAAAGAAATAAAACCTGATAATATGTAACATTAATTTTCCATAAATATACATGTTTTACATCTGCTTTTAGGAATTCACAGATTTCCTGGTCTGAGTGCAGGAGCCTTTATTAAGAATTTCTACTATGTAGACAAGCACACGGAAATAAAGAGGACCTGGGAAAGGTTGAAAGTGTATGTATAGCTTTTCAAAAATAGAAAAAACTGCCTAAGTTTTGACACAAAGGAAATATAGATGCTTACAAATTATTCATTCCAAGAGAACTAAATTATACACGTGAAACAAAAGATCAAAAGTTATTTCATCATGTCACCTGGCGTTGTCACCAGATAATTTTGACACTTTCTCGTTTAAAACGCTGCCTTCCCAGACCACTCAGAGCAGCCTCTCCTTCCACTACCCTTGATTCTGTCCACAGTTGGCTGGGCGCAAGGCAGGCCTTGGGAGGACTGCAGGGGAGAAACAGTCCCGGGCAGGGTAGTGAGAAGCAGAGCCGCCTCAGGGGAGGAGGTAGGCGACTGCTCATTCACCCCCCTCAGGCCGTGTCCATGGTGACCTAGCTGTTCCCACCAGGAGGCCTCACCTCCCTTCACACCTAGCTGTGAACCCATCAGCAGACCAATCCAGGATCACACACACTTGGGCCAGTCACCTCCCTGAAGCCACACGCACCTGAGGCTGTGGGGGACATTCAGATGTAAGCACAACGGCTGGATTTAAGTTCTCTCAATAAAGGTGAGTAACAGGTGATTTCTCATCACCAAGAAGTTGAAGGTGGCAGCTTGGTCATCACATAGTTTGCGGGCTGGTGAGCATGGGGACATTCTTGGTCAAATGGGTGCAGCATGTTGGCAAAGGAAGCTTTTGGGCACTACATGGAAGAGAATCATGCATGCTGATTTCTTCAGTGGTGTTTCTCCTAAAACACACTGGCACTGGGGGAGGGGATGGACAGACCCCCATGGCCGCTCAGGCTGCTTTGCAGCCATGGGGGGAGTAGGCTCCTGCTTCCCACCTCCTGGCACTTTGTGTTCTCCAGTGTAGCACTCCTGGACTAGCAGGCCCCCTAGATCTGTGGATACCTAGGTCATGTTGCTGTCCCCAGCTACATATGCCCATTCCTGGATCTCCTTTCCCTGGGAAGAGAGCTGAACAAACTACCTGCCAAAGTCTAAGGTCTCCTCTACCTGCCAGTCAGTTCCAAGCTTAGCTGCCACATGCTGTTCCCTTCCTGTGCTAATATCTTTTCACTTTTTACAAGCCCCCTCCCCCTCTTTTTTCTTTCTTTCAGGACTCAGGAACTCAGGACCTTGTGCTTGCCAGACAAGCACTTATTCCACTGAGCTATCTCCCCAGCCCAAGCCCCTCTACAGTAATTCCAGCAACTCAGTGAACACACACACGCATGCACACATGCACACACGCATGCACATATGCACAAACACTCAATCCGGGCACAAAAAGGCACAAACTTGATCTTCATCTCTTCAGAAACAGTGCCTGCTTATTCATGTTTTAATCTAAAACTTCCTTTTTTTTTAAGGAAGAAGCTGTCTGGAGATTTGCATTGGGTGCCCAAGGCCTCCAGGTCCTTGTGGCTCTGCCCTCTGTGTCTGGAGGAAAAAGCACCTGAGCCTTCTCTCTTCACCTGCTTGGAGGCTGATGCTTGGTGAACATAATGTCCTGATACTTTAAAATTCCTATTTGTCTCTATGCTACCTACTGGACTGTGGGCATCCTTACGATATATCCCTTTGTATCCCAAGCAGCACTGGCACTAGGGAAGAGAGAGACAGATGCAGCAAAAGAGCTGCAGACAGTCCAAAGTCCAGCTCTCAGAAACAAAATCAATGTGGTGCAATTTTTTAACCGCGCAGCTATTACAGAGAATAAGGTAATACAACACTGAATAATGATCCTGTTAATTGTAGTACATACCTTAGTATAATTTATATAATGTGTTCATCTTCTGTATCAGATTAGTGCCTAACAGATTATCAAATATCTAATAACGTGCGGTATTGTGATTCTATTGCAGTAAATACAAGCCCTGGATTACCATATTGTACATTAATACGTGAAAACTCAAACTATAGGGAATGCAAAAGCCATCTATTTGCATAAAAACTAAAGGGCACATTTGAATCTGTGACCGTGGGTCGCAACGAGGGTGCTCAGGCCCTCGCGCACACGGCGGCACCGGCGAGACCCAGGAAGCGGCGCAGCTGCAACCCGGAGCTCTTCATTCACCAGCTCTGAAATTCGCATTGCTACCAAGATCTCGCTTGCTGCTGCTGTTGGTGGTCCGAGCGGCAGGCGAAACAGCGGCCGTCTGCGGGAAGGAGAGGCTCGGGGCATTTTATTTTCTCAAGCGCACACATTCGTTTGCAACCCTTGCTGAGCGAGGGCATGGACTCTGAGCAGGCAGGGCCGCGGTGGTGGTCTCAGGGTCGGACTAGGAATGACGACAGCCGCCATCCCTTCACTTCCGGGGTGGGGAGGCGCGCTCCAGCGGGGAAACTGAAGTCGCCTGGTCGCTGGTTAGCTGGAGGAGCTGGGATTCGAACCACGTTTTCGGGGACCTTCGCGCGACCCCGGCTGCCAAGATTTCCAAACGCGCCTCCAGAACAGCCCAGCCCACCTCGGCTCCGGGAACTCTGGTAACCCGGAGCTCCAGCAGCGAGAGGCGGGAGCAGGCGGGGCTCGCCCGGGAGTCCCGCCCACCGAGCCGCAAGGGGAGGGACCGTCCCCGCTCGCGCGCGTGCCCGCGGGGCGAGCTCGCGGGAGCAGCGCCAGCATAGAGGTTCGCGGGGCCACGATTCTAACGCAGGCGCGGTGGCCAAGTGGTAAGGCGTCGGTCTCGTAAACCGAAGATCACGGGTTCGAACCCCGTCCGTGCCTGGTGTCCTTCCTTTACTGTAGCGACCTGAGACTTTTTAGGGAGAATCTCTGTTCCACAAACTCCTGAGCCAACTGTTTTCCTTATATTTGGCCTTAGGCTTGCTCTCTCCCTTGCAGAAGTGGGAGTCCCTCTCCAGCTGGCCTGTTCAGCTGCGCGCCCTCCCAGCACTTCTTGCTTTGGAGGTGCAGAACTCCGGCTGGGCAAGGGTCCCACAAGAGGCGGAATCACCTGAAGAGCCGGACCCCAGGAAAACGGACGTTGTCGAGGATTCTTGCCTGTCTTAAGGGCTACTTTACATTTTTCTAAACATTAAGCTGTAATTTTATGCGTCCTCATGAGACAACTGTGGCTGCCTGACACGAGCCCACGCCCAGAGTCAGCTGTGTCTGGCTTGCTATTTTTAAAAGGAAATCCACTGTAGGCGTCATTCGATTGTGAGGAAGCCCTTCCCAGACTTGGAGCAAGTCCGACTTAAACCTCTTGCTCTGAGCTTCGCTCTGCTCCTCTGTAAAATGCTGGTGAAACAGTTGCTGGAGAGAAGGCTGCAGAAGGGATCTCCGGAAATGAAGCTTCGCCCAGGTTTTCTTTGCATCGCTTGAGGCTGCAACCTGGGCTGCTCAAATGCCTTTTAAGTTGTCCCGCGGTGATCCCAGCCTCCAGGACAGGCTCTGTATAAGTCTGGAAAGTAACTTGGCCTATTTGGGGAAATTTATATGAGTCTGAGGTTCCTAACAGAAGAAATATTAACGGAGCTCCTACTGTGTGACTGTTGGTCGTTTGCATTTGTGGCCTCTGTGCACGATCGTGAACCAACCAAACCAGAGCAGGCTCTCCTGGGCAGAAAGGCAGGGAGGGGAGCTGGGGACAGCCAGGGGAGGAGCAGGCTTCCTGAGGGACAGCAGTGGTCTCACACTGGGTGCCTGCAGCAAGCTTGGGGAACACGGGCTATGGGAAGCAGCCCCAGACCTCCTGCCTCCGCTAGCTCTGGGCTTCAGCCTGGTCATTTGCATTTGTGGCAAGCTCAAACTCAGGGTGATGCAGGTCTTGCTAGTTCGCTGGCCACGCTTTCAGAAGCACTGCTGTACTGAGGCCCATGTGGTTGAATAACATGCTCCACCGAGAAAGGAGCACATGTGTGTACACACATCCGTAAATGTTGAAGTTAATACACATAAAAAAAATAGCATCACCCAGTCACGGTGATGCACACCTGTAATCCCAGCATTCCAGGAGGCTGAGGCTGAGGATCCGGGTTTCAGCCCTGGTTGGACAACTCGACTTAGTAAGACCTTGTCTCGAAATACTCCTAGCTCAGTGGGAAGGTACCCGGTTCAGTCTCCAGAGCCAGAGGTGGGCTGAGAATAAGCACCAGGGCCTCTCACATGTCACTCTGGGGAAGCACATTAAAACACAGGCTCTGACTCTAGGCTTGGTGTGAAGCCTACATTTGTAGGTATCCCAGCGATGGCCAACAGATGAAAGGGGACACCCCCAGCAGCAATTGTTGTTTTGTGGGAGGGAAGTGTAACAGGGAAGCTGTTGAAAGGTTCCTTCCCTTTTTAACCTGTCCCTTGGGTTTCCTATTAGATGATATCATTACATGTGTTATTTTTTCCTAACTCACTTTCACACATACCCATCACCTATTAGACAAATTAGAGCAATCTCAAATTAAGCCAAGTAAAGCACTGATTGCTGTCTCTATATTCATTTTTTTTTTTTTTTGAGAAGCATCACAAAACAGTACTATGTTTGTACCCATTCAACATGCCCACAAGCGATCTTCCCCATTAAAAAGCAAAAGACCACCACTTCTGGGCAGGTAGGCCAATGTCAGCAAGCATGGAGTTGTCACCCAGATGTTCCTGACCTTGTCTTTCTCTCTAATCCAGAGTGGACCAGCACTCTTTGTATATGACAGTACCCTGGGAAAGTGTCCCAGTCCCCCATAGTCATCCCTGTCTCCCCCAAATCCTCCTCTGCCTCAAGTGAATACTGGCCTTTAGAAAAAGGCAACTTACATAATGTACTATGGATACCATGTATGCACAAAAATTATATGAATTAACTGAGGCTGTAAATTCAGTTATGGAGAAGCACTTGTTGTTTTGTATTTTTGCTGGTTTTAGACCTATAAGATTATGTATAGATCCCAAAACTGTCCCTTCTTCTTGGAGTCTGGGGTTACCACGGAACTGTAAAACCAGTCTCATAGAGGGGCTATAGACTCAGAAAGTAGTGAGCAAAACCCCAAATTCAAGTTATATGTTTGGATGCATAAAGAAGGTCATGTGTCCGAAAACACAAGATGTTTTGTGTTTATGTGTTCATGAATATATAAAGCTATGCTTGGAGTTCTCTAACTTTGATAGGAATTTCGTATTGAAGGTTATCTTGCAGTGGGCTGTCCCTGAGAGTTCCCTCTCCCATGCTAGGCTGGGGAGGAAAGAGGCAGGCGAGACAGCCTGGAGTCACTGCGGAGTCCCACTTGACCACCGGGGAGAAGGTAGGCCTGCATAAGGATTCCATGGCTTCCAACTTTGCATCTCTGTCATTCAAAGTCAGTACGTGTCCAAAAGGGTTTCACAAGACTTTTGAAGCAGGAAAGGGAATCTACCCACCCATGAGGATCCAGAGGTAGCGAATACCCAGAAACTGTGCGGCAGTGAGCTTCCAGAGCGCCACCTCGTGGCAGCATGATGAAAGATCAGTGCTAGACTGATTTCCCTGGGCCCCA
>PVKN010034291.1:0-11859 GCA_004027915.1 Capromys pilorides
AGCAGTCATCCATCTGCATCCACTAAGTATCAGTGCAGAGCCTCAGGGGTACTCACCTGGCCATGCTCAAGTCCCTCTGTAGCATGGCACAGTAATGTATGTAGCCTGCATATAAGTACTTCAAACCATCGCTAGGTTACTTATAACACATGATACAATATAGATGCCAGTAAATATTTGCTATACTGAATTGTTTAAGAATCAATAATAAGAACAGCCAGTTAGGTACTTTTGATCTATGGTCAATAGGCTCCAGGGATACAGAATCTACAGACACGGAGAGCTGATGAAATGCTGTGTCTTCTGTTTCCTCCCTGATTTAGGGGTTCTCCATCTCACAGAAGCCCTGAAGGGGGAAATAAAAAAAAAAAACCAGCCCTGAAGAAGGGCAGGAAACAGAGGGTTTGGCTCATCAATGGACTTCAGGTGTTTACCCATAGCTTTCCTCAAATTCTCAAAGGAAATATCAACACTAAAAGGTCAAAAAGGATGCTACAATTGTACTGCTCATATCTGCTGGTCTACTGAGAAGAGAGGTTAGTGGTTAAATTTTCTCTCTCTGTCTTTTAATTTTTTATAACTGCTTTTGACTAATTTTGCATGCTTATATCTGGTAATTTGAACAACTAATTTGACAACAATTAAGTATGCAATATAACAACCACTGTTGAATTCCTATTATTTTGTTTAGTGAAATTCCGTATTGTCTTTGTTTTTTTACTACCTTTTATTCTCTTTAATAAAGAAAAGAAATGAAAAAGACTGCTACAGCTTAGAATGCTCTGAGCAGCATGGATATATCGATAAGGTCATAAAAATAGAGTAAATTCTTCATCAAAATTCTCCCATCTGATCTACAGCTCCATCTGGGAGGCAGCTATTATTGTAGGCTTATTGTTCTCAGATTCCTGAGCTTTAAACTAGAAATCACAGATTCAAGCCGGGCGTGGTGGCGCACACCTGTAATCCCAGCACTTGGGAGGCTGAGGCAGGAGGATTGTGAGTTTGAGACCAGCCTAGGCTACATAATTGAGCTCAAGGCCAGCCTTAATTGCATAGTGAGACCCTGCCTCAAAAAGACAAAAAAAGAAAGAAATCACAGGTTCAGAAACAATAAACGTTTGGGTACCTGCCAATGAGCATTTCCAAAATGGAACCATACTAAAAGATGCTGCGAGTTCAAAAACCTGTTCATCTCTTACTGTTCATCTATATCTCTTACCTAGTTATAAGTATTACAGTGGATCTTTATAACCATTTTGAGGATTAACAAAAACTCCCATAAAGCTAAAGTAAAAGTTCTCATATTTTGCTTTGTATAAATGAACTCTTTACACACATGTACATTTATGACATGAATCTAGTTTGCTTTAACCAAATTATGTTTATATTATGAACTTTAGTATTAGAAAAAATACTTTAGTTAGTCAAACACTTTTTCTGTAGCTCTCTAGCTAAAACTACATTTTCGTTGATTTATTTTTACTACCTCAATTTGACTTCATACGGCCATCTCAAAGAAATGGAAAATGCTAGTTGCAATCAGAAGTTAGTGTTTTGGGATCCCTGGGAAAATCTTTTGGCCAACTTCAACAGAAAATGTTTTTCCTGCCTTCCCTGCAATGTTCTCACCCATCCCCCCACCCCCCAGGCCCCTGAGGGAAACCTGTCTGTGTCTTCCACACTTTAGAGACCAGATGTGCATGGTGAACAGGGAAAAACAAGACAAACAGGCCCACCCCATCATCCTTCCTCTAAGGAGACTGCTTGCCCCATGGACCTTGGCTAAGGAAAAACAGCCCATTGTCAGAGCCACAAGCATGTCACATCCTTTCATCCTGTCCCTGCAAAGGCAGTTTGGAGTAAGTAATCCTGATCTTTAACATTGAGATTGTTCCCAGCTGCACTGCGACTTGTTTTTTGGTTCCTAGGCAAATTGCCCAGTTTCCTCTACTCCTGAATTCCCTCAACTGCAAAATAGAGATAATTTTTGCTACCTTTCTCTTCTAGAGTTCTGAAAATAAATAAGGCAAATGTTTCTAAGGTGATTTGAGAGATTTGGCAAAGGGCATATTTACCTAAAATGATAGGCTGAATTTGGATTAATTTTTGTTTTATCATGTGCTATTTTTATTAGTTTGTTTTGTTTTTGGTAGACTTCAGCATACATTTGGAAAATCTAAATCAAACTAAATCAGCACTATTGATCCAAAGTTACTGAAGCTTCTACAGCAGGCAGAGCACTTAAGCACCTGAAGAACAGAGAGGATGCACATCCTCCACCATCAAGGAACTCACCAGCTTGCTCAGAAAGAGGTGCTACAGTTGAGTAACACACAAGTGTGAGCACCCACCAAGGTATCTGGCTTGGAATCCCACTATATTAGTCATAGTTGGAACCTCTGGAAGAACTTCTCAGCCTTACCAAGCTTTTGTTTCTTTTTATACAAACCATTGTAGGTAATAACATTTATTGAGTGCCCACTAGGTAGCCCAGAGTCTTCTATGAAGTTGCTTATATTAAGCTTAACATTCAGCTAACTGTCTGAGATAAATATTATTATCATTTCCGTGTTTATTTATTTTTTTAATAGAGTCTCACTACACAGACTCATAGTGATCCTTCTGTCTCAGCCTCCCCAGTGCTGGGATTACAGATGTGCACCACCATGCCCAGTTTCAGTGGGCAGCACAGTGTGAGGCCAGCTCAGCATGTGGTACCAGGGATCAAACCCTGGTCCTTGCCACTTGCCAAGCAGGCACTTAGACCACCAAGCTATCGCCCCCAGCCCCATCCATGTGTGATAAGGACATGGAAGCTTAGATTATAAAACTGGCTATACAGGTCATACAGTTTGGAAGTGGAAAAGCCACTATGCAAATCCAGCATGCTTAATTTACAATCCTACAGTCTTAACCAGGACACTGCAGTGACCTTCAACTGGAAACACAGTGCACTTCCCCTCTGATAGACCAGGGAGAATCCGTTGATGCAACACATAGGAAGCCAGCAGCACAGTGTCTGACACATAATAAATGTTCAACAAACACAGAAGAGATGAGCTAAGTAACCAGAATGCCATGTCAAAATAAGCACACACCTCCAGTCTGTTTCACAGGAGAATTCCTTGCTGTGGACTAACTTCGGGCCTGTCTTACAGCTGGAAACTGTGTTAGGAAAAAAACAGTCTGAGAACAGCATCCCTGAATTAGCAGACAAGGGGTCCACACGCACCTACACCTCCCAAGCTCCCTCATAGAAATGTTCAAGCGCTGAAGTACCCTGCTATAAAACCTGGCTGTATCTGTGACCATGATTTCCCACTGAGCAACATAAAAATGCATCTGCTGCAATCATCCGTCTCTTCTTTAACCTCTACTTCCCAAGTGCCTTTAGGAAGAAACAATAACATGAAGTTTCTCTTCAAAGTCTTAAAATAAAAATCCCCCCACCCCCACCCACAAAGGGATCCTGCATATAAAATCTTTCAGAGCTGTTTGCAAAAGAAAAACTGCAGTAAGGAGCCAACTGCTTACATTCTGGCCAAGTTACAAGCCTGGAAGAGTGTGAGGGGAGGGCTGTTAACTCCCTGTGCGCCACCGGGAAAATTAGATCTCCCTTCCTTTCAGCCTTGCTCTGCAGGCAGAGCTCGCGAGGTGCCCTCCACGAGAGGCCAGGCTGCTGGAGAAAGCCAAGAATTTGCAGCAAAATCAAGAGCAGCCTGCAATGCTTGCTGGGACCAAGCCCCAGCATCGAGCCTCAGTTCAGTGCCCAGCCAACAGGGCAGCAGAATTTCCTCCTCCAGTGGGCTCCACTCCCCTGGGCAAAGAAGCAGAGCCAGCAAGGGAAAGGATTGAAAGAGTTGCTCTTGGGTATTTGTCAAACTTTTATTTCCTGGCTGTGTGCAAAGAGGAGATCCAACTTCTGATTTCTACGGAGGCTCTGGGTCCAGCCACCTACCTGAAGGTAAAATTTGGAACAGATTTGTAGCATTGTATAATTGCATTTGTTAAGTTGATTGCATAATGTGGTAAAACTGTTTTAATATTTTCGCCTATAAAATACAAAATCATGTATTTATAAAAAGAAAAACATCTTACATGTTTATAGAAAAGCTACTCAGTAGGGAATTTTACTGTTTGCATTCATGTTTTTTTCTCCTCCAAGGTTAAATAATAAATATTAGCAAATGGCAGTTTTAGGCAAGACCAAGAGTAGAAATTTAGAACTGTTGTTAGCCTGGTAGCATTCAGATCTTGGGGAAGCCTGAATCCTGAATTGGGCCTTATATAAAAAATAAGTACAGGAATAAACCATAAAGAAAATAGTTTCTTAAACTTATCAAATCACTTGTATGTTTTCTGTGTTTAAATTAGCTGAAGTTCATCATCATCATCATCAGGTCAATTTGTACCTAAAAATGGCATACAAATGGAGCATTATGCTCTTCTGAGAAGTACAAAAATTCCTCAAATACTAGGCTATTTGCTATTTCTAAGTTATTTTTAGTTATCTCTTCCTTCATTCTCTTTTATAGTCTTATAAATAAATTGTTTTCCCCCTACTATCATTTGTTAAAACAACCACAACAGACATAAAATTTCCCTAATCCCTACTGGTCTCTTGCATAAAAAAAAAAAAAAAAAAAAAAAGGGAAAGGAGAACTAAAGAGCTACAGAGACTCTGCCAGGCTTTTTGCCATGAGGGCACTAGCATCTCTGCCCTCTCTCCTACCAAATGACAAAATGCTCACTCAGCCCTCCGGGTATGAAAATCTTGCTTTCCACTGCAGATCAATACTATTGAAAGCGCACACCATGGGGTAAAGCAGAAGGAACAACTCACTGGCACTGCCATCTGCAAAGAGGTGAATGGTGTCACCTTGGCCTTGCCTCTGCTCTCTCCACTGGCCCTGGGGCCACAGCACACCAGAGATGTTCATTCAGTCCAGCTCAGCAAAATCTTTTTTTAAAATATTCTCCCTCTTCTCATGGATACCAGCTTTTTCCATTCACAGCTCACTCAGTTGAATCCTGATAGTTATAACTACAGTTAATGCTGATTACATTTTTTAGAAAGAAAAAAAATTCTTGGGATGAATACAAGTTTATATGTCTGACCATACAACAAAATCTAGCAAAGCAAGCAGTATGTTTCATCTGCTTATCATCCAGTCAAGTAATGTTGCCTGCCATGATTTGGAAAGGAATATACATATTACTCATGAATCTTGTCTTGTTCTTTCAGAGACTTTCTGTACAGCCACAGAGCAATTAGAACACTGGGGATGCTTTGCTTCACTTCTTAGCATTTTTTTGTTAGTACATGTTTACAGTCCATAATGATGACATTCACCATGGGAAGTTCATACATAGAGATAACACATCTTAACTCTTTTTATACCTCCTTTTAAGATTTAACCCCAATAATGTCTTATTATGACAGTTTCACATGTCAACTAAGGACAAATAATAAAAAGTGATGACAGAAATGAAACTGCACAGTGATCTATCCAAGCAACTCACTTCCTTTCCTCTTGACTACTATTTTATTCAGTTGACTTTTCACAAACATTGCTGTCTTAGTTAAGTTCTGCACGATGTCCAATGTATGCTGGGTACATCTGTTCATCAAGAGCATAACCCACTTGTTAAGAGACTTGGAGTATGCTTTACTCTCACGTATCACTCTAAGACGCCCTAAGTTGAGGATAACAGGCTGCCTGAGAGGCAGATGCCCAGAAAGACCTCAGTCTGGTTCTTATAGGTCTTGTAGGAGTGTCTTTCTTCTGCCAAGAACTAGCCTGGCTTTGTCAGAGGCACTGAAAGATGGCTAGAACTCTGGAAGACAGAGTGTGTGACCTTGACTGATTGCTCCAAAGATATGGAGCTGGTCATTGAAGTAAGATTATGGGCTCTGGTTTATATGTGACTATAGAGATCTGGTTGATACCTGAACTTCACCACGAAAGAACTCTCAGACTTCAGGCTTCAACTACTCTGTGCTCCAGTCCCCTCATTTGTAGAGCAAGGATCTTAAAGTGAGTAGACACTCCAAATATTGGATGTGTGAATTAAATAAAAGCACCTGTGCCTGGGACCTAGTAAGTAAGCGATTAATCACTTAATCAGTTATCCAACACTTCCTACAGCTAGTACGGAAAAGTTGGCTTAGCTCTGTGTCCCTGCTGAAACTTGCACATGTTGCTCCACAACAAATGTCAATGCCAAGTTGAGGCCTCCAAGCCAGCACCATGGCCACAGTCTGACCCTGCCTCTATGAGCTTGGGCAGTCACTTTACACTTCCAGACCTCAGTTTACCACCTATACAGCAGAATGGGCACCATAATACCCTCCAATGAGGTCACTGAAAAAAATCAAGTGAGCTGTATAGCGCCTGGTAAAATTGGCACAAAGGAAATTTTATTGGTTTCAGTTGGAATGACTGCCTCTGATAATAAAATGGGAAACTAGGAAAACATATTCTTTGAGTTGTTGTCTTTTTAATTCAAAGAAATGTAAAGATAAGCCTGGCCCCCAGGTTTTCCCTGGAGCCCTTCACAGGAGGTATTTGTTACAGAAGCCTTTATTGCTCCTTCAATTAGCAGCTCCCTAATGACCAAGTCAAATGAAACCAAGGAGCTTTCTGCCAGCCCACATAAGGCCCAAGGAGACAGGCTGCCCTGCGGTGGCTCCTGCTTTATTAGCCTACTTGGAGAGGGGAGAAGGCCCCCAACATTTTTCCTTTCAGATCTTTTCTGAAGGAAAGAATAGGGGTTTTGACTTCCTCTAGGGGATATTTTTGCCTCTCTCACTGAAATCCAAAGGAAAGAAGTTGTTTGTGTTTTTTGTTTTTTGTCAAGCTCTCCCCTCAGTTCCTAGCATTGAGATGTCAGCTGCCTTTCCTGGATATGGAGCAGGAACAGCCTGTCGTCATAGCGATGAAAAGGCACAGAGAGACTCCGGCTTTAAAATCCTTCTTTAGAAATGAAGTCTCCAGTTCTGGCTTGTCTCCTTCCTATTATGCAACAGCTTATGTACACTAGTTGCAGTAGCTAAATGTTTCCTTTAAAGATTTAGTGAATAGGAATTAAGAAAATGAGCAAGAACACTGCTAAAACAGTGGCCAGCCTACTGGAAAAAATACTGGGAAAGCAGAATGAGACAAATAGAAATGATCTCACTTAGTAGCACATCAAAAACACCCCATAGTCAGCTGGCTTCTCAAGTTCTTCTTGCCCCCTCTATCCTCATGATATGCTATCCTGGCACCCTTATTCTCCAGCTTTTAATTCTACCCACTCTGGGCCACTGTGCTCCCATCTGGAAATCAGAGGTGACAGTAGTCATACAATTATCATGGAAGCTGAGTGAGATGCTGCAGCTGGCTACTAACCTCGAGAGCCTCAGCTTCCCCAACTTGTGAAACAGAGGTAACAGCTGATTGCTAGGGTCACTGTAGGATCAGTGAAATGCAGAGGTGAGCCCTCAGGAAGTAGCAGTTGTTACAGTTCTCTGGTTAGGTCTCATTCCCATCAGAATGGCTTTTTTGAACCTAGTGAATAAATTATAATAGTGGCCCCAGAAATATCTTTATGATAAGTGAGAACCATTTATTTTCCTAAGAGAAACATCTGGTACATTTCTGAAGAAAGAAGGAGATCTTCCTCATCTTGATTAACACTAGGGCTAAAGATATTAAAACATCTCACCTCTCATGAAATGCTTTTTCTTAAAGTTTCTGCCTTGGCACCTCAAGACTTTTCTAGGTCATGCAATTATGTAAATAAGTAATATTTTTATCTGCTGTCTCAAACAACAAATGTAGCCAGCATTCTACATCCTGTGAAATGCCACAGATGTAACGGAAAGTCAGGCAAGAGAGCTGCTGGGTTCTTGTGGCATTCACTGTCCTTAGGGTGATAGTCAGATCATCACAGTAGTAAAAACTGCATGTGACCTTGAACCCAAAAACATCTTCATTGTTTGGGTGAAATGTTTTTGGCAACCTACATGAACCAATGGATGATGTAATGTATACTTAGGTTATTTAATCTATTGTCACACATACGTATTAAAAATCTCATTGTATTTTCAATACTGTACCCTCATAAAAAGGATTCCATTCTCACATTTCATGAAACACATTTTAAAAACCCTGCATATGTGCCTTTGGCATCAGTGTCTGTGAATGCCAGTCCACTTTGTAATTATCTAATCCTGGACACGTCACCTTTCCATGATATTTCTAACACACCTTTAAAAAATGTGCAAGTGCCACAGTAGCCCTCATCCTGAGGCAATGCTCCCCACATTTTAATTACATAGGCTATCACTTTCTGCTGTGCTCTTCTAAGGGCTGATGTAAAGCCACTCAAATCTCCAAGTGTGGTTTTTCTAAGATTGTGTCATTTCAACACTTGAATAATGAAGTCACACTTGAGAATAATGACTCTATCTGCTTTAAATATCTGTACTTCCTTTATCATCCAGTCTGTCAAGGTGACCTTGTGAAGAACAAAAGCAAGCATTGCTTGAGATCGTTTCAGATTTTTTTCCTGGATGGTATTTTTTTGTTCACATGGTGGTAATTAAGACAATGGTCTTTAATGTGTGGTATGTTAGAAGCACTAGGGCATAGAACAAGTCTCAAATAACATGACAAATAATATTACATTCAAACACTTGTTGTTATAGTTACATGCTAGGATAAGTATTATGAGGACCAAGCACCCACAGAGACTATATAAGAAACCCAACCTCCACTCAGGATCAGTGGTAGATATCTATGATCTGAAGGCTGAATGAGGGTTGGCTCATTGGAAGGAGGGCATTGAGAGCAATGGGATTGCAAAAGAGTCCTCAGGTGTGAGCAAGTTGTGCAAAAAGAGCCGGAGTGGGAAGGATCATGCTTCTATTTTACAGACCAACAGATGAGTTCTCTGAGAGCAAGAATAGGGCAGTAGAAGATGTAAGTCTAAGCAACTCCTCATAAAATCCCCATTCCTCACCACTAAATATACGCACTCTGCTTAGTTCAGGTTGAATGTGTATCTTCAACATCTCTGTGCAGTTCTGCTTAGACTCAAAGCCTCGGTGGGCATGAACTGTGCCTCTCCATAGCTAAGGCACATGTGGCGGTGACCTTGGTAGGAAGGATGATGGAACGATGGATACTAGGGGTCCAGAGAAGCCTGTATCACTGAATCTGAGTCTGTCATTTACCCTCCCAGCACAGGAACACCTGATGACTCAGTAGTAACTCAGCAGAGGATTCAAAATAGAAGAGCTCTGTTTCCCCTTCAGATGACTTTAATGCCAAGCCATAGAGCTCCCCCCAGAGACTCATTAATACTTTAAGAGCTCTAAAGCATTGTTGATAACTCTGGATCAGGTAACAGCATGCATTTGGTAGCCAATCTGCAGCAAAGGGATTTGCTCTCTAATAACAAAGCCCTTGACGGTCATGTAAAGACAGGAAAAGAAGAACGCTCTGTATGAGACTGATCATACGGCACCTGTGATAATTATTTTGTTTACTATCTTTCTCAGAAAGGAAATTTTTTATAGTTACAAAAATTGCTAAAAATAGCATCCTACTGGCTTCCTCTGATATACACGAATTCAACAGCAGCTACCTGGCCTTATTTGGAAGTGTAGATGCACATACCCACAGGAAATGAAATGCCATTAAGAAGGAACATAGCAGAGAGAATAGGCAAGGCAAATGTCTCCGTTTTCTGGGGTACATGATATGTCCTTCTCAGGTCATTTGACTTTAGGCAGAAGGAGATGCAGTGATCAAGTAGTCAGGATCTGCCTAGAGAACCAAAAGCACTGACACAGAGTCGTTGGACTGGAAGGGAAATTGCACTGGAGAGTCTTATGGCTGCCCACAAAGGAGCCCACAACTCAGGGTCCAGCTACATGTGGAACTCCAGGCAATACAAGCATAAAAAGCAGGACTGAACTTTACAGTGAGTCACTGCTGTGGCCAGTAGAGAGGAAAATCCTTTCACAGGGGTGAGTGACTGCATACACCTGTCTGTGAGTGTTGAGGAGAAAGGAAAGAGAGTGGGGTGAAATAGAATAGGAACAGAAGGAAAACCAGCCCATTGTTCTAAGTGGGTTTATATGGCAAGGCAAGATGCAAACCTTCAAAAATAAAATTTATCTTTTAAAATTTGTGTTCCTAGACAGGTGTAGTGGTACACACCTGTAATCCCAGCATTTGGGAGCCTGAGGCAAAAGGACCATTGTGAGTTTGAAACCAGCCTGGGCTACACAGTGAGCTCAAGAACAGCCTGAGCTACATGAGACCCTGTTTCAAAAAAGACCCTCAAAAATAAATAAATAAAATTTATGTTCCAAATTAATAAATTAGTGTTAAAACACAATAATTGCAAAGAAGTTACTTACAAAAATCTACTCTCCTGAGTTCAACCTCTGGTACCACAAAAAAAAAAAGTATTCTCACCTAATACTTTAATTTACATTTCTAGAAAAAGATCATAGAAATTTAAAGGAAATGTTACAAAAAAGAACACAAAATGAACTGAAGTACCCAAAATCTATTCTCATTTTGTGCGTAAGTCCTCTGTTCCATCTAGATGGTGAAGGATATTTAGGGTTTGCCAAACTTAGAAATCCTCTTCTTCCCTAGGAAGTAGAAATTTCAAGACAAAGACATGGACATGAGTCAGAGTTTTGTTGAGGGAGTGTCCTATGTTCCCCACCAAATGCGATGTCTCAGGGATAGTTAGCAACTTTGTGCAGTTTCCCACCCTCAATATGGGGGACACAGGCTTGGTCTCAGAGGCCAAAACTGGAGTCGGTGCATCTGAAATCAGAAATGGCAATCACATGTGAGGTCTGTTCCACTGAGCCTTTCAGATCAATACCTACAGGCTTGGCTGGGCTGCATTTCCAGTGAGGGGACACTCGAGCCTCTTTCCTTGCTTTTCTAGGGACAGAGCTTGTGGAGCTGTGGAAAAATTCACTTACTACTCTTTTTCATAGTGAAATCCAATTACAGTCTCTCCCATGATGAAAGCCAATCCTGTTAACTCAAAAAAGAAGCCACACAAAGGATCTTCAAGCAGGGGTTCTGGCTTCTCTCCTAGGCAACTGTGTGAAAAGGTCACAGTGACCTTGGCTTGCCTTGCCTTGCCTAGGAACAATTGTCATCATTTAGGACTACTCCCATCTCCTGCTGGATATTTTTATATCCAGAGCCAGGAATTTGGGGGATTTTGTAAGGATCCCACAGAGCAAATGTAAGCCAACATTAACTACCTCCACACACAATTATTTATTCAACAAAATAACTTTGGTCTTTGAGCTTAAAAGGCCATGTTTAATAAGAAAAAGAATTGGGAGTGAGGTATGTAACAATATCCCCGTCATCTGTTTGTGACATACTTGGCGCTCTTCGTAACACATTCGGCCAACCTTTCTTCTGAGGCTAATGAGAAGCTATAGTGCTGTTCAGGGAAGGGTCACCCCAAATGCCTAAAACCTGACTGAGACAGAGTTATAAAAAAGGGATTTTCAGAGATCTGTGATTTATAAGTACCTGTCATATGTCTATAATTGATGAAATAACCTAACTAATCACCTTTCATTGAAATCTCTATGACTAGATTTTCACTGAAAGTAGATGGACTGTGGAGTGTTGTGTTTTGTTTTATTTTGTTTTTTCTTTTGTTTAGTAGAAACAACTTGATTCTAGGTTTATATGAATGCTAAGCCCACAGACTTGATGAACTCACCATTAAAATGACTCTTAAATAGCTCTGAAAGCCAAACATTTTTACTAACTGGAGGCAACTTGAGTTACCTAATCATTTACACAACAT
>PVKN010034292.1:0-11852 GCA_004027915.1 Capromys pilorides
AATTAAACTTAAATGTAGAGAAAAGATCCATATCAATTCAATTATAAATGAAAAAGACAAACTCACCATGGACACTGATGAAACAAAATTTATTATCAACAACTACTTTGCAAATCTGTACCAATAAGTTGGAGAATTCTAAAGAAATGGATAGATTCCTAGATACATATAAATTACCAAAATAGAACCGAGAAGATTTTAAAACTCTGAATAATCTAATAATAGGCAATGAAATTGAAGCAATAATAATAATAATAATAATAATAACTCTGCTAACTAGGTAAAGCCCAAGTCCAGATGGATTCATTGCTGAACTCTACAAACACACCAGGGAAGCTCTAACACCAACACTCCTCAAACTTTAGTGAGAGGGAAAGGGAAGGGGTATCCTCAAAATCATTCCTGGAAGCTACTCTTACCCTGATTCCAAAACCTGACAAGGATCACCTAAAAAAGAGAACTATAGACTAAACTCTACAGTCGTAAAAATCTTCAACAAGGACCCAACAAACAGATCACAATGAATTACCAAAAGGGTCACCCATCATGATTAAATAGGCTTTATTCCAGGGATGTAAGGATGGTTCAATATATGCAAATCAATGAATGTAAGACACCACATAGAAGCAAGGACAAAAATCGCATGATCATTTCAAAATAGATACAGAAAAGGCCTTTGACAAAATCTAGCAACACTTCATGATAAAAAAAAAAAATTGAAGAAAATAGATGCAGAAGGACCTTATCCTAATCTGATAAAAGGGGCTGGTGAGACAGCTCAGTAGACTAAACACCTGCCTGGTGAGTGCAAGGTGCTGAGTTCAATCCCCAGCACTGAAAAATAAATAAACAAACTGAACCTCCAAAAAGATTTCGTAAATTAAAAAAAAAAAATCTTATAAAGGCCACTTCTGACAAACCTACTCTCAACTGTATTAAATGGGGAAAACCTAAAAAACTTTCCTCTAACCAGGAACAAGACAAGGATGTCTGCTGCATTAACCCTGTCCTCATGGTACTCAGAACACTAGTAAGAGCAACTAGAGATGAGAACACAGTAAGGGGACTTCACACAGAAAAGAAACGGGCCAAGTCATTGGCAGGTGCCATGGTCCTCTATACAGAAGCCTCAAAAAAACTGTCAAAGGACTCTTAGAATTAATAACCAATTCCAGTAATATAGCAGGATACAAAATCAATGCACAAAAATCAACAGCATTCTTGTACACTAATAATGAACTCACTGAGAAAGAAATTGAAGGAAAAAAGGATTCACACTAGCACCAAGAAAAATTAAATACTTTGGAATTAACTAAGGAAGCAAAAGACCTCTACAATGACAAGTAAAGCACTCTGGAAAGGGAAGTCAAAGAGGAGGAGGGAAAATGGAGAGATAATCCCAATCTTGGTTAGGCAGAACAAATATAGTTATAATTGCTGTACTTACTCAGCTGATATACAGTTCAGTGTAATCTCAAGCAAAATACCAGCAGCACTCTTCACAGAACCGGAGAGAACAGTAAGATTCGCGTGGAACCAGAAGAGACTCAAGAGAGTAAAAGCAGCTTTGGGCAACAAGGACAAAGGAGACATCACAACTGAGACTTGAAGTTACAAAGTATACTACAAACTACTGTGATAAAGACAGCACAGCACTGACACAAGACAGGCTTGAGGATCCATGGGACAGAACAGAAGATGCAGACGCAATCCTAAGTGTATTCAACTATTTGACGAAAGGATCATAAATATATATTGGAGGAAAGACGGCCTCTGTAATAAATGGTGGGGAAAGATCTCATGCAGAAGATCGAATCTAGACAGATATCTCTCGCTGTAGACTGAACACAAACCAAATTGATCACAAGACGAAACGCTGAAACAAAAAGGCTTCACACAGTGAACGTGCCGGAAGGGAAGCAGGCAGATGCCTGAAGGCATAGGCACGGGCAAGAACTTTCTGGACTGAGCACCCGGTGACACAAAAAGTAGTTCCAAGAATCACAGAATGGGACTGCAGCAAACTGAAAAGCTTCTGCATAGCAAGAGAAACACTAACAGTAAAAATGCAGCGTGCAGAACAGGAAGCCATTCTGGCCGGCACTTCCTAGTCAAGGGCTAGTGTCTAGAATACATAAAGAACTCAAAAAAAATTACACCCCTCAAATGAGAGACGCAATCGAAAACCAAGCAAGTGAAATGAACCAACGTTTCTCAGAAGGAGAAGCCCAGGAGCCACAGATACCTGAGCAAAGAGGCGCTCAGCATCGCTGGCCATTGGAGAGACGCAAGTTAGAAGCACACTGAGATTCATCTCACCCAGAAAGAAGGGCCAGCGTGAAGAAATCAGACAGCAGCACGTGCTGGAGAGACTGCGTGGGGAGAAGGGAGCCTCCTACATTGCCAGTGGAAAAGTAAACTAGTACAACCACTGTGGGGATGGGGATGGAGAGTCCCCTAAAACTAAAGCTGGAGGGGGCCGGTGAGATAGCGCATCACATTGCAGTGGCACGTGCATGCTCACTGTTACTGCAGCAGCCATAAATGCGTCAGGAACATGTGACATTCACACACCACAGAGCACGACCCTACCCTAAAGGAAGATAAACTTGAGTCATCTGTAAGAAGGTGGATGCGCCTTGAGACCATAACCTTCAGTGAAATAAGTCAGACACACAAGCTTAAATATTGCATGGTTTCTTTTTTATGAGAAATTCAAACTATTAATAGAACCAGCAAAATAAAAGGTAACAGAAGTGAGGAGATAGGTCTTGCTCAGATGGGAGGAGGCGAGGAAGGATTGCAGAGGCCGGGGGTGGGGGATGGGAGAGAGTCGAGGTGTTGTGCCCACCTCCAGCTCCCCACAGGGAGGGTAATTGCTGTGTACTGAAAGCTCATGCTCCTAAGATTTTCTTAAAATGCCAGAGCCCCAGAGCTGATCTCTGTGTCAAAGAGGAGTTACCCCAATTTAGAGCAATACTGACCTTTTCTTCTTGTCCTTACTGCTTTGACTAAATTGCAGTGTGCAGCTCTGGGTCATGCCCTTTAGTCTGTGACGTGTGTGTGACGAGTGACCATAATGTTCTGCCCTGCTCTGTGTGGAGCTAGGAGGGCCGAGAAGCAGGGGGAGGAGCCGGCGGAGCCCTGAGCAGCACTGTAGCCACTCTCCTGGGTCTCCTGTGAGCCTTCGCAAGGCAGAGATAGGAGCGGTGGGTACGCTGTGCCTGTCCTGGGAGCTCTGCACCCTCCCGTGACAGAGGCTCAGAGAGGCCCCGCTGCCAGCCCTGCCAGCCCTGCCAGCTCTGGCTCTCTAGCTCTTACACCAGGTTCCCTCCTCCATGTTGGGAACCCTGGCTCTCTCTGCTGAGGACCTGAAGAATGTCCCGGTGCCTCCCTGGAGAGCTCCCTGCAGTGGGAGCCTCACCCATGGCGTTGTTTCCCTTGAGTCAGTTATGAGCATGTCCTGGGCCCGGGGCAACCTGAGGTGGGGTGCCCAGTGCATGGCTTTCAGTGGATCCTGGGGCCCCAAAGCTCTGGATGGGAGTTGAAAGTCTGAGAGTCTGGAAACTTCTGGTTAGGATGCCCTGTTGAAAGGGAAGATGTAGCTGGGAATAGCTGCGGCACTGCAGAGGCCAGAGACAGAGAACAGGCGATCAAGGAACAAGGCTGGTACTGCTATGTCAGGGCCGGCGGGAATTCAGGGGCAGGCCTGTTAAGCGGCACAGGAGCCCTCAGTCTGCAGAGCAGTGCAGCTGGCACAATGCGTGCTGGCAGCAATAGTCCTGGAACAGGTACCAGCTGTGTGTGTTCGTTCCTGCTGTATGCACAGGCATCTGCTGGGTGCACAAGTGCCTTCTGTGAGGTTCAGCACCTGCTGTACACCTGAGCGCTTGCTGTGTGTGAGCACCCACTGTGTGCGTGGACACCTGCAGTATGCCTGAGCACCTACTGTGTGCCTGAGTGTCGCATGCACAAATGCCTAGCTTTCAGATGGTTCTGGAGAGCCACCCTAGTCATGGCATCTAGCACATTCAGCAAATTTCTAGCATTGATGTGTGTCAGAAATAGTGTGGCTGGTGTACTACATCCCCAGGCTTTCTCAGTTCTTCAAAGCCCCTTATAGGCATCAGAACTGCAGTCTAGACTGGGTTGGTAGCCTTTCCTACAAGGACAGGGACGGGGCCCACTGTCATCTCCGGAGCGTGGCCTCCCTCCACCACAACTGCTGTGGTGGTCAAGGAACCAGGGAATGACATGTAAACCATAGCAAAACCTATGTGGCAATAGAACTTTATCTACAAATGTGGCTGTGGCAGGGTTAGCTAGGGCTGAAGCTCACCCCCTGCTCTTGGTCAGTGATTCTGACCTGCTTGACATTTGCTCTCAGGGGACACTTGGCAGCAGGCATATTTTTGCTATACTGAAACATTATGGAAGGCTGAGGCAGGAGGATCACTGTGAGTCTGAGGTCAGCCTGGACCACATAGTGAGATCAAGGCCAGCCTGAATTGCACAGAGAGGCCCTATCTTGAAGAAAAAAAAAAAAATATGGAGAATGTGTGAGTGGGATCCAGAGGCCAGGAAGGCTACCGTGCCCAGGAGCCCTGTAACACTACCTGTTCCAAGTGGGAAGCTGAGTCTGGGGGCCCTGCCCAGATCCCTCAGTCAGCAGAGTCGGGGGCTGAGAGTGTGGGGTTGTGTAACAACTGGCACGAGGGCGAGTGTCCTCCTGTTTCTGTCTGGCCTTCCAGAAGAAGGTGGTGAACTCTGTGCCTAGGTGGGTATGCGTGCCACTGTAGGGGCTGTGAGAGGACGGGCTGCAGCGAACCCAGATGCCCAGGCCTCTGCACCAGAGCTCTCTGGCTGGGCAGTCACGGGAGCGCCCTGCAGCCTTGCTCTTCCCTGGGGTCGGCAGTCAGCAGAGGCTGCAGTGGAGAGAGCCATGGTGGGCAGTGGGTGTGAGCAGAGCGGCCACTTGGTGTCCAGGCTGTGACAGAGGATCTCTGAGGTTGGTTCTGGCCAGCGGTTCTTGCAGCCAGCTTGGCTGAGATCCAGGGTGCTAGACAAAGCATCTTTCTTTCTTTCTTTCTTTCTTTCTTTCTTTCTTTCTTTCTTTCTTTCTCTCTTTCTTTCTTTCTTGTTTCTTTCTCTCTTTCTCGGTACTGGAAACTGAACTCAGGACCTCCCACTTGCCAGGAAAAAACAACTTGCTGGCAGAGGGTTTAATGCTCCTAAACAGACCTCATCAGCCGGACCACTTGCATGAGATTCCTGGCACCCTCCCGTTGAGGTAGGGTGGCTTCAGTACCAGGTGGGCATGGTGGACAGGACACAGCTCTGCAGGAGGACACAACCGCCGCCCACTAACGTGCAGTTACGTGGATGCGAGGATTGCGTGCTGATACAGCAGCTCCCCATCCACAGTTTACCTGATTATTTGCTGGAGTTAGCATGTGAATCGGTGTCTAATTATCCTGCATAACTGTTCAATCTCATAGTAACACATTAATTTGCAAAGCAAAAGTAACCATGTGATTACCCTGCAATTACACGATAGTTACTAATCAATTACTTTATAGAGCTTTGCTGAATGTTTACAGACTGACTGATGCCCATTACCTCCCTTAGCACTGAGTGCTGGGGCACCCACCTGGCACTCGCGCGAGAGACCCCATTGCATGATCCCAGCCTGGAGGCGCCTGGCCACTGCCCACTCCACGAGTCCCGAGATGCTGGAAGTGCCCCTTGTTACAGTGACAAGGGTGGCAGAGGCCCCTGCTTCAACCCGTTGTGTACCAGGGGCTGAGCCACTTCGCCTCTGCAGGACCTGTGAGTGAGGGAGAGGACAGAGGGTTCCCCTGTGTAGGAGCTGGGTACCTGGGTGGTGTCTGAGTGGCCAGTGAGAGACAGGGGCCACCACCAGAAGGTGACAGGGTCAGACAAGTGATCTCAGAGATCGAACCTCTGCTCAGGAGCCCAGCCAAAGTCATAATTATAAGAGATCTTTGAAGCCTTTTTTCTCTCAGCTGTCCGTCTGGCTGGACAAGGTGCGCTCATTTGTCGGCACCTCGGAGGAGACTCCGGAGCTGGCAGTGAGCCCAGGCGGCCACCCAGCCCATCGACTTTTGCTCCTCCTCTCTGTGCAAACCTGGGGAGCTCTGGGCGCCAGCGAAGCCAGAGCAGAGAGCAGGAAAAGCGGCTGCTGTGTGCCACGCGGCCGGCAGCAGCCTCCTCTGCAGAGTCCAGCGCCACAGCGGGACAAGAGCTGCAACAGGCCGGGGACACTCTGTGCTGGTAGTAGACACATGTGCGTGTGAGCACACATGTACACACACACAAGCGTACACATACACATGTGCACACATGCCTGGATCACGTTCTGGTGGATGCAGGCAGCACCATACCATCCACAAGAGTGTGCCCAGCTGGGCCCTGTTTTAGGCCAGCAGCAGGCTGGTGGCTGATTAGGAGCTTGTGGGCTGCTGCAGCCTCAGACGCCCTGAACAAAGCCAGGAAGACCCCGTGGTGCCTGCCCTGCCCACCCCCCAAGGTCCTGCAGTGTTGTCCTTCCTGGCCCACTTTCCCCCGAGAGGGAGATCTGCTTCTGACCCGCTGGCTTGGTGTCAGGGGCTGGGGTTACGGTACATCAGTGTGTATTTGGCCATTTGCAAGACACTCCATGGACGTGAGCAAAGGTCACCCTGTGCTACGGGGGTGCTGGGCAGATGAGGACACTCAGGTGGACAGCAAAGAGCACCAAGGAAGGCCCAAGGACCCCCAGGGGAGCCCAGGCCACTCAGAAGCCCTTGGGCCTGGCTGAGACATGGCCTCTAATCCTAGTTGCCCCTAAAATTCCCCACTGGCAATGCCCACCTCGCTGCCACCCCTACCTGCTCCGGGGACCTCACTCCACCTTCCCTACTCAGCTGCCCAAGCCTAAGTCGGCTCACCCCTTAAACAGCCTAAAGTCCAAAATGAGAAGGCTCTGTAAAATGACTCAGAATAAATCGCAGGACAAAGTACAGCCACTGCGCTGCGCCGCTGGGTCAGGCGGGTTCCTGCGTTTATTGTCAAGCAGGCAAAGCTCAGCAAGGACTCAGTCCCTACTTTCCATAAACGCCGGAACCCACGTGCAGGCCCCCAGAGGCACCCTTTACACCTCAGAAGGCTGATGCTGCAGCTGCGCCGTGCAGCGGAACACGCCCACGAGCGGTTGCTCACACGGACACACAGATACACTCACTCACAGACACATGTAGACACGCAAACGCACACATGCACAAACCCGGAGACACACACAGGGCTGAGAAAGGCTGCAAGGCGCTGGGATTCCCAGAGGAGGCCACAGCCTCAGTGGTACATATGATAATTAAAGAATACAATAAACACGATTAGCATATGTTTTAAACAGTTTGTTAGTGAAGCTTACCATAAACTCAAGAACAGAGTGCTCCAGGGTGGGCTGGGGTAGCAGCTTCTAATTCTCAGAGCCATAAAATCCCTGACTCAGAAGAAGTGGGTGTCTTTAAACCACGGAACCAGCAGGCTTGGGCGAGAAGCAGCCAGCGGCAGCCCTGCCTGAGTGCTGCAGTGCGGAGCAGACCTGGGCCTGCACAGCCCCGCTGCACAGCGAGAGGCAGGCGTGGGTGCAGGCAGCCGTGTCCCCCTGCTGGTGGGCTGCTGACAGGCAGCAGAGGACCACAGACCTGTGAGGAGCCAGGATGCGGAGGGAGGATCTCGACCAGCCTTAGCTGAGGGACGGAAGAGCAGGGGCGACTGAGCCCTGGTCCTTTGTTCTCCTGCAAAGCCCCTGAAGCTGCCTGCGTTAGCTAGTCTGCGTGAGTGTGTGTGTGTGTGTGTGTGTGTGCGCGCGTGAGTGTGAACGAGAGGCTGTGCTGGGTCCACCTCAAAATCTCTTGGAATTCTTGGGCAGCAGGAGGCAGTGGGACAGCAGGAGCTGGGAAGTGTTGCTGCTGAGGTGGGGAGGGGTCCTGGCAGCTCCACCAGGGACTCATGACTTCCTCAGCCCTGCAGGAACTGTATCCCCTAAGAAGGGCAAGCACTTTAGTGCTTTGCTTTCTGGAGCAGGCTTGTGATGAGGTGCGGAATGTGGAGATACAGGCTGTCCACGACTGCAGAGGCCCAGCCCCTCCACTGAGCACCCTGGAAAGGCCAGAGGGTCAGCAGTCAGGTGTGGCATGTGGCCCTCAGCCCCAGTCCCCAGGGCAGCTCTCAGGGCTGCCTGCAGGTGGGGGGACCTCCTTACAGGCTGGGGACTGCCCAAGACATGCAGGAGATGCCCCAGGCCGGCCTCAGGGCTCATGAGGCAGGCTCGAGAGTGTCACACAGGGCCACACCCATGGGTGCTCTGCCAGTCCAACAGACAGCTCCAAGCCCATGCCAGCCCTCATGGGATCCCACACACCCACCATTCAGGGCAAGAGGTCCCCAGAGGTCCCCGCAGTGGCTGCTGCAGCCCCACAGCAGGGTGGCCAGTCCACAGAGCTGATTCCCTTGGCGAGCAGGAGCTCTGGCCCCGGGTGGGATGGTGTCCCAGGACAGAGCCAGCAGCAGCCAGATGGTGGTCTTTGGCTGTCCTACAGGAGTCTGCACTGAGGTTCCTGCCCAGGAACAGGATCACTGCCTTGGAGGTGGACAGGGGCAAACTCAGAGGCTCAGGAGTGGGGTGTGCCCTGGGGCTGCTGAACAGGGATGGGGGAACCAATTCACTCCCTCCGGGCTCTGGTGGGACAGAGGCTCCCTGCAGGGTCTCAGGAATTCTGGGGGGGCTATGCGTGGCCATGGCCTCGTGGCCATGTCACCGTCCTCCTCTGTGTCCCTGTGCCTCCTTCTTATTGTATGGACCCTGGTCACGCTGAACTCCGTGTGCCCACTCCAGAGTGACCTGCTCTTACCTCAGGGCCTCAGCAATGAACCTACCTCCAAGTAAGGGCCCGTTGTGAGGCTCCTCCCAGGAAAGGTATAGAGTTTGACAGATGCCACCCTGTCCTGCCTAAGGAGGTTTGGGGGACTGACAGAAAGAGGGCCGTCCCAGGTGAGGCTGGCAATGGGGGGCAGCCTGGGAAAGGGGCTCTCCTCCTTGCCCGCCCTCAGGGCGTCTCTCGGTGGACACAGCCCTGGCAGGGTCCTGCAGCCACTGGTCTCAACTCTCATGCCCCAGGCCCTCTGGGTCCCTCTGGGCCCTGCTTCCCACTGTGCCTCCTGTGCCCATCTCTCAGATCTGCAGGTTCCTCCTCACTCCTGGGCCTCAGCCTGCATGAGCCACTGTCAGGTCTGGAGCTGCCTGCGGGTGGGGGAAGCCCAGTGAGCCAGCAGCTCCCACAGACCCCTTTTCCTTGGTTCCTGCAGACGGGCTCTGCTCTCAGCCAGTGCTGGCGCCTCCTGGGTTCAAATTAGCAGCTCACTCTCCCTGTGTTCAGAGTGCAGCTGGCTCCCAGCCCTCCCTCCCCCATCTCCTGCTCAAGGCTGGGGCCCTGGCCCCTCGGGGCCCAGCTCTAGCTCCCTCCTGAGCCTGCAGTGGTCCCGGCTGCTCACCCTAGCAGGCTCTGCCTATGGGCTGCTGCTGTGGGTGCCTTCCCCACCCCCACCCCCTGGGTGCTCCTGCCCTTGCTGTGTAGCCCTCCTCAACTCGGAGCAAACCCCACCTGTGCGCTGCCCTGCAGGGGCCTTGTTCCTTACCCTACACCTGGGGCTTCTCAGCTGGTCTGTGTCCTCCGTAGCCCCCATTATACAGGTCTGCGCCTGCGCCTGCGCCTGCTCCTGCTCTGTGTGCCTTAGCACAGGCCCCATCGGGGCCTCTCCCAATCTTACAGCACCATACGCACTTTCCTGCCAGATCTTCTCCCTCAGAAACTCACCAAGCAGCAGGTGCCCTCCATGTCTAACACCCTGTCACGGCACAGCCCTGTCACTGAGAAGATGCTGCTACGTGGCCATGACCTGGGGCCAGATGTTTGCAGTGGGCATTTCTGCACGCTGTGCTGGGACAGGATCTGCTGAGCTCACGCCTGACGCTGGACGCTCGGAACAGGGACTTTCTCCACCAAGTGACAAACTGATGTCCGTGGCTCTCTCAGCTGCCAGGCCCCTGAAGGAAGGGTGTGCCCCGGACAGAACCAACAGATGGCAGCACACAGGTGGCGCTTGCTAACAGGGTAGCAGCCCATGCCAACAGCACGTGCGCTTAGGGGTCCCCGAGGGCCACACGAGCCTGGGCTGGGTCTGGAGTGGGTTGGGAGCACTGGCTCTGACCCAGGCTGAGGTGTGAGGAGTGGCAGAACCCCCTTTGTACATTCATTTCCCTCTGTACCCCAGGACTTCTCTGCCTGGAGGGAGGAGCAGGTTCCTCTTTCACACCCCTGGGCCCTGGGGCCATGAGGAGGGCACCCATCTGAGCCCAACACCTCACAGTGACACAAGAGGGGTGCGGAAGTGTCCTCTGGGGTGAGGAGGATTTCCTGCCACTAGGAGATGCAGAGGCTCGCCTGAGCGACTCTCTTAGGAGGAGGAGCAGTTGTCTGCGTCTTGGCTGAGCCTGCCCCTGTTTCCATGTGGTGATGGGTACAGAGCTGGCTGGGACTTTTCCTTATCCCTTCAGTTGGCCTCCAGCAGTGCATAGTGCTCCAGCCAAGGTGCTGGTGCTGGTCCTTGAAGCCGGCATGCATGGTTCCCCGGTAACCCCCACCTGCTGCTCTTTAATATGAGTGGGGTCCAAACTGGACTAGGAGCCAGTGCTCCACACTGCCGGCTGGGCTCGAGCCTCGAGATAGAGGCTATGACTTGCTGGTGCTTGAAAGACTGCACATCAGAGCTGAAGGGCCAGACCCCAAAACACTAGATACTACCTCTTTAGGGTGATGCAGTTTAATTTTCCTGCGTATCCTTCTTTCTGCAGAGGTAAATGCAGGCCTCACACCTAGCCCATCACAGTACTTACCAACTTCCTGCCATTCTTAGTCACTCATCTGCAAGCCACTCCTCCTTCCTAACTGAAGAAAACCCATGTCGAGCCCTGGGTCGCTCGAGGTCTTTGCTCTGGTTAGCCATCACTGTGGCTGGCCTTGACTCCCCGTAACTATAAATATGCCTCAGTGTCTTTGCATGCGTTATCTCAACCTTCTCTGGCCATGCACAGAGCAGGCCTCCCATGCAGTGTTTCCTAGTGTCGTGGGAATAGTGGCCTCAGACTTAGTGTGGCCGGAGGCCATATGACACCCAGGGTCACCATCTTGATGGGATCATCTCCAAAAAGCCAGTGCCCATGTATCCTGCTAAATATCACGGGACACATCTTCATGGAAGGAAGTGACTGGAAATCTAGATTTTCTGGAGGAGATTGCAGAACACCAATACTAGGGCTGAAAACTAGGAGTACAAAGAACATGTTCCTGCCTAGAACTCTAGGCAAGAAGACTGCTTGCAAGTTCAAGCCTAGTGTTGGCAGCTTAGTGGTTTAATGAGACCCTTTCTCAAAACACAAACAAATAAAGAGCTGGGGATGTTGCTCAGTGGAAAGGCCCTGGGTTTAATCCTCAGTACCCAAAAAACAAAACAAAGAAAGAAACAAGCAACAATTTAAAAAAAACCCATAATGACCTGAAGCTCTGAGGGTCCACTCAGATCCAAGCTAGTGCTGGCCAGGTGCCCACTGAGACCTAGCCCCTGCGGCTCAGCATGCAAGAGGCCCCTGCTATCTTGGGTGGGTGAACCCCTGTGCACTGGGGAGCACACTGTGGAGCCTCCAGTCTGTGTCTCCTGAGGGGTCAGTGATGTCAGAGTTCCAGGCCCACAGAGCTGCATGGGCACCAATGGAGGAAAGGGAATTTGGGGCT
>PVKN010034293.1:0-11856 GCA_004027915.1 Capromys pilorides
TCACCCTCCTCACACTCCTATTCCTCAGAGGCATCATGTACTCTGGCATACAAAAGAGTGGGGAGGTAACACCTGGAGCACAGAAAGTGAGCTCCTGTCTTTGCAAGCACGAACTGGTAAATGCACTTCAGGCCCAGCCGTGCTGCCTCTACTGAGAGTATAATTTAGCAAATGTTTTCCATGCTGCTCTGGGAAGTGGGAATCTACAGAGATTTGATAATTGACATCCCAAGTCTGAACAGGCTGTGATCCCTGCAGCACACTGTTGCTCTAATTGCTTGAAGATCCATTTTTCTATCTCAAGACCAGGGGCCAGAGATTTTAATAACCTGAAGGCAACAGATATGAAACTTTCTTATTCTTTACCCTCAAAATAGAGTGAACTTTTCTATTTCAGCCATCCAAGCAAGACAGGGCAATTCTTGGAAGGCCTGTGATCTAAGGAGCTTCTTCCAATACATTTGGCTCCATGGGGAGAAGGGATTAACAGGTTGTGGAAAGCGCTACTTTGGAAGGTCACAGACACTAGCTGGATCTAAACGGACCCCATCACTCAAATTAGAAATCTGGGAATTATGTCTGGTTCTTCCCCTCCTTTAGTGATCCTGTACATAAGTCCCAATATGTTAGCTGCTAAATCATTCAGTCTATCCTGCCTCTCCACCCCACTCCCATAGGTCTACTTCACCTCTTCTCTAGGGTAGTCTCCAAACTCCTCTTCCCAACATCTTCAAGCAAGGATCAGCAAGCTTCAGCCTATGAACCAAATCTGGCTCCCTGCATGTTCTTATAAATAAAGTTTTATTGGAACACGGTTATTGAAACTTGCTTTCATACTATCTATTATTGTTTTTATGTTATAACTGCAGACTTGAGTAGCTACAAAAGAGACCATGTTGCCTACAAAACTGAAAATATTTACTCTTTGGATAACAGGGACTTAGAGGCTGGGCCTGCAAATGCCCAGTGGGAACTGTTTAGGATACAGCTTGGCAACTCTGCCTTCATTTTATATCACTCAACCCTACAAAACAAGCCTGAGATGACCATGAAAAAGACCATGGCCCGACCAGGATTACCTATCCTGCCAGTGATGCAATTTCCAAGCTACGCAACTCCCAGCGTTTATCTTTTTTCCTTTTTCCTAGAAAACTCCAGAGTGCCCCATGACCACTCAAAGACAGACTGAACCTCTTTGTCTGCACTTGTTTAGGGTTGTTTCAGGCTCCTTTCCTGCCCTTCACCAGGCTCAATTCTTTGACTGATGTTTTGGGGCAGGTGGCTGAACATGATCTGTTAGGGCTTCTGGAGGGCCTGAAACTCCAGCACTATTTAGCCCTTTAGGAATATCTATTGTGGACTCCTTCCTTAAACTACCTGAAGTATCAGCTCATGTCACTTCTTTCCCAATTGTCATCACTGCTGAGCTGGAAAATTTTATCTTCTTGCCATCCATGCAACTTCCTTTATGAATCAGTCCTCAGCTGGTACAGGCATCACAAGTTGGCAGCCCACACATTAGATGATCTAACTCCTAGACTATTGTGATTCATCCAGGATTTAAAATATTTAAAAAGCTGCTGACTTTCAAAAATCATAAGACTGAACATAAAACTTACATATCTGACCAATCTTGATATGTAAGGATTGTGGCAACATTTGAAACTATTTCCTGATGGTAATGAACAAGCCAGAATAAGTGTTTATCTGCCCCTATTAGGCAGAGTCTGAACTCACCTGTTGGCCACACACTCCACCCCACCCACCATTGCCCTACACCCAGCCCTTCACTAGTATAGACAGGAATGACACCCCTACCCTTCCTTCTCTACCCACCACCTCTCTTCCTCAAACTATTTTCCTGTAATAGTATCAAAAGAGCTAAGAGCTCTCAAAGGAAGCATGCCCCTTCCTACCTCTACATGAGTTTATGGCATTATAGTATAGTGTATGAAATAATGTGTGACCCTATTTCTCACAGTTCTGGAGAGACTGGAGGTTCAGGTTCAAGGTGGCAGCAGGGCTATTTCTACTAAGGCCTCTCTCCTTGGCTTGCAGGTGGCCACCTTCCTCCTGTACCTTCACAGGGTCTCCCCCTGCGCATACTGTGTCTTAACCTCTTCTTCTCACACAGACACCAGACATATGGGATTAGAAACTACCACCATTGGGTTTATTTAAGATCCACTGACTCCTCACAGACCCTATCTGAAATCCCAGATAGGGTCCTTACAGACCCATTCTGAGATCCTGAAGGTTAATACCTCAACATAGGAATTGAGGACACAATTCAGCCCTAACCCCTTTCCTCTACTGTCTTAGTTACTCTTCTCTCGTTGCTGGAACAAACACCCAACACTCAAAATGAGGAAGGAAAGGTTTATTTAACTCACAGTTACTGGAGGTTTGAGTCCATATTTATCTGGCTCCAAGGCAGTAAGGCACATGGCAGAAAACAGCCCTTCATGGTGACAGGCAAGAGCAAGAGAGCAAAAAGGGAGAGAGCTAGCAGCAGCTCAAGCAGCTAACTTCTCTTCCTCCCTTACCATAAAATGCAAATTACCTGCCTCATGAGAGGTTCAGCACCCATTTTTACAATAATCAATTACAAATTCCCAAAGCCACCCCATGACTGCATGGGGTTTTGGGGGGACACCTATACAGAAACCATAACATCTATTTTGCTCATCTAAGAAATACTCCTTCTTGAAGAATCAGATCAACCATGACCTTCTCTGACCACTCCCTGCAGATTTGTACCTGTCATCATGTGTCATTTTGAAACTTTCACATTTCTTTACTAAAAAACCATTATCATGTGCTTTAAAGGTTATTCCTCCACTTTCTTTCTGAACCAAGATATTCTGAGTGCTAGTAACTTTTCTCATCTCTATTCAAATAAATATCCATTGAGCTTCCTATGTGACAAGCAGTGGGAGGGCCAATGATAATCCAACAGTGAACAAGACAGACAAGGTTCCTGCCTAAATATGGTTCACTTTTTACTCAGGAGGACAACATAACTAAACAAAGAATAATGACAAACTGTACAGCACAACGTTTCACCCAGTGTAGGTGTTCAGTAAGCACTGAATGAATACTGGGGAAGAGAAACACGTTTGTGTTAGCCAGCTTCCCATTGCTATAACAAAATACTTGAAGTAATTAGTTTATAAAAGAAAAGGTTTATTCTGGATCATGGGTCTGGAGATTCCAAGCCTAGATCAGGCAGGGCCATTGCTGTGGGCCTCTGATGCTTTGGGCCTCTGTGCTAATTAGCAACAGCATGGAGCACACAGTGGAGCAAACTGCTCACCTTGTGACCAGGAAACAAAACAGTGAGCAGGGGGCTTCCAGGGTGTCCTCGGAGGCACAGCCTCCATCACCCAAGCACTTCCCTGAGGGCTCCACCTCATAAAAGTCCACAATACTTTTCAACAGCACCAGTCTGGGACCCACACCTTTGACTCTTGGACCTTCAGGGAACATTCAACATCCAAACCACCGTACTATTCATCTGAGAAGAATGGATTGAAGAGGGACCTAGACATGTTAAGATGCATTCCAACCTGAAACCCACTGTATTTTTCAATTCTGAGTTGCTGTGGCAATTTTAATGTAGAATGTCAAGGGAGCCTCCCTTTGTCCTGAAATCATTTAATAACTGTGACCCTACATAACTGCAACCAACACCCCTTTTTAATTTCTGAGATCTAAGAGTACTCCCTAGATGAGAGGTGAGAGCCATATCAAAATCCTCCTACGTCATTGCTCACCTCTCTGCCTCACATCCCAAGGGCAAGTTCTGCTTGTGAGGGCCTAGACCCAGAGATGCTCTATACGTTCTTGTGCACAACTTTTGGGTGTATTTGAGAGGGAAGTTGAGAGGGGGCAGGTGGCAAGTTTTAGGAGGATTCTTTCCGTGTGAATGATGCTCATCAAGGGGGAGCATCACAGTCCATAGGAATGGGTAAGGAAATGATGAAGCATATCTAGAAATTCTCTAGAAATTATATGAAAAATATTACAAACCACACCAGGCTCCAACTGCTAAAAGTGCAAAGTCAGTGGGAATTCAGCATGGTCACCATAATGGCCACTATTTTCCCCTCTGTTTCCCATGATTTTTTAAACAATAAGTGTTCTTTGAGTACTATAATATACATAAAAAAATGCCTATTACAGAAAATTGTAAATGGGCCAGTAAGTCTCAGCAGTCTAACGTGTCTGCTTAGGTAAGCTTAGGCAGGTGCAGAGGCCCATAGTTCAAACCCCAGCCTCTCATGCCATGCCAGCCCCACCCTCAGGGTGGACTGAGCCAGCTCCCCCCAAAAAATTATAAATGGATTGACATGTAGACACAAGATTCATGCATGAAACTCTCTTCACAAATTTATTCACACAGAAAAATTCACAATCATTCTTTTACATAAAATGTATGTTAAATTTATATATTAATCAAGTAGGAATTGGCCTAGGAATCTGGAGCACATTACAAAATGTATCCAGTGGACTTTTAAAACATGCAGTACATTTCATAAAAATATTGCAGTATGTCCTTCCTATCAATTATCTTATGCTGTGTGATTTATGTTGTGGCTGCTATCACTAATCTCTTGAATGATCACACAAATACTTCTAAACTGACTACAGGGTATATCCAGATAAACTCATCATAGATGAAAATATAGTAAAATTCAAATACTTTAAATACATCTAGCCTAGTGAACATCCTAGATTATCAACATGGCCTTCTATGAATCATGGGTTGTTCTCCTCTTGCCGCCCCTGACCAGGACCACAGAAATATCCTACCTCATATTACCATGGCCCAGGAAGAGGTCAGAGTGTAGTCCTTACTAAGGGATTGCTTTCACACCAACACAACATTGAAAAACTGAAGTCAAATCAGCACTCATTAGGGACTATCTGTATTTTCCACCCAATTAGGTCATTTTTAAGGTTGGAAATGAACAGGGAGCTTTTTATATTTGATAAACTAAAAAAGTTCAGTGTGATGTGTGTGTTGTACCCTCTTTGTGGTGTATTCTTGGGTTATGGACTGCATACGCACTGTAGATTGCATGTCTTTGAGGGTATATGGGAAAAAGTTGGCTTGTGTGTGTGTATGTGTGGAGTGAGGAACTATTGTGAATTATATAAGAGTGTATAGTGTGGGATATATGTGTTGTAGAATGTGTTTATGTGGAGCTGGGTTCATGTAAGAAAGGTATAGGTTATGAGGCGTTGTTTATGGATTATGGGTTGTAGTTATGAACTGTGGTGGAGTATTATGGATAAGTCTACATTGCAGATTGTGTGCATATATCCTATAGGTTGCTATGGTGTAGGTTCTTTAGGTTATGTGTGACAGGTCTGTGGGGGCTGTTAGATGTATGGATAAGAAAGCGTGTTGTGGGGTGTACGGGTCATAGCTTGTGCACACGTGAAGCAAGTCCCTGGTGGTAGTGTGTGCTGTTGGTTGCAATTACTGAGGTGAGTTTGTGGATAAATGCCCAGCCCTTCACCAAGAAGTGATTTCAGGGTATGCTCCATGCCAATCCTCTGTCCTCCAGAAAGACTAAGCTGCAGTTGCCCACAGTCGGCACTTGCTGCACAGCAACGCTTGATTCTTTACCTTTCCTGCTGAATTTCCATGTCCCTTTCTAGATAGTTCCTGAGATCCTTCCCAAATTAAAAAATCCTTTCACTTCCATGATTTCAATGACCTACTCCTGGACAAACCCAAATGAGAACTAAGGCAGACATGGGGCCAATGGGACTTCATGCTGAGGACAAGGGGCAGTCATGACAGCTATCAGCAGAAGCATCAGAAAATATATTATGTGCTATAAAAATTTTAAATTGTGAGAAATAAGACTCCAACAGCTTTCAATAGCCCACCATTCACACTCCCCTGATGGATGCCAGTGTCACTCATGCACGAAAGCTCCAGGCAAGGGTGAGAATTTGCCCACCTACCCCTTAGAGGTGCCCCTCCTTCCATCGGAGTCCTTGAAATGCCAAAGCTTTTCACTTCATTGGAGGCCACCTGACTAGGAAGTGGCCAACCCCACCTTGGAGTTCAAGCCACCTGTTTACTTGCTCCATTCTCATCAGGTTGCTTTCACAGTGATACCCTGAAAGATATTTTACCCAAAGCTGCCAAGGTCAGGACCCTGAGCCAGCAGAGGCAAAAACCTGCCAGTCACAGCTGCCTTGTTTAATGGGCACTGTCACTTCCTCTCAGCCTTCACTGGGAAAACAAAGACAAAAGCCACATGCTGTCCTGGGACCAGAGCCAGGGCCCAGCCTCCTTTGCAAGTTAGGCAGCCACTTGCAGACCAGTTTGAAAGAGGAGATGCAGGCAATTACAAGAACCCATCCTGCAGGGCACAAGTCCCCTGGGAAGCACTGTCACATCTGTCAGTCCTTAAGTATATTGAACACCATGATCTGCCTGACTCAGGCACCTTTGAAATGTTTCTGTGCCAGTCTCACCCTTCAGTGTGAATCAGAGGGAACAGAGCTAAAGCCTCAAGACAACTGAGCCCTGTGTACACATGTGTGAAGCACAGGACACTGAGGGGGACTTGAGGAGTCCCCAGACACAGAGATGAACAGTGACAAACTGCCACCCCTGTGCTGTGTCTGGGGTATTGGATGCCCCCAAACTCCTGCTTCCTGCAACCCCCATAAGGATAATAGAGCATGAGGGGCCAACCCAAGATGCTACTATGTGAAGCATCAGAAGGACAAACTCCTTAACTCTCTGTGCTTCAATTTCCTCTCATAATAGGGTTAATAATTCCTATTCCACAGCACTGCTGTAAGAGGCAAATGAGACACTGTGTGCAGATTCATAAATACGATAATTCACACTGTTTAACATTCCCCCACCTTCTCCATTAAAATAACTAGAATTCACAGGGAACTTACTATATTCCAGGTTCTTTATGAGGACACTATAAAATACTTTTACTCAGCAGTTATATGAGGCAGAACCTACAATTCATGTCATTCTAGATTAGAAAACTGAGTCAGGGTTGGAAGTTGTGGCACTTGTACAGGATGATTCCAGGCAGATCTGACTCCAGTGCCCAAGCTCTGAATTCTTCCACTTCCCCACTCAACTCTGAAGAAAAAGAATGTGCCAGATTAATTAAGCATCAACTTGAATGGGAATATCCAGCCGAATTGAGCTGGGGTGGTTCTGGGCAGGGAAGACCCACTGAGAGTTGTCTGAACAGTATGAAGGGAAAATGGGAGGAAAGATTTTATTGCTAGTGTTCTTAGAGAAGCTTAACCATTTTCTTTCCAAGAGGAAGCTTCAGCTGTCTGGTTGGAGGAGCTTGAGTCTTGTTCTCACCAGTGGAGCACTGGTCTTCACTTTCATCTTGAATATCATTTTCTGACCACAATGCAGATCCCCCAGCCTTCTGAGACATATCCTTCAACCTGTAGGAGAGATGACCTAGCCTTTACACCAGCCCTTGGGCTTTCCAGTGCAGATCCTTTGGTCTCATATTGTGGATCCTTCAGCCTCCTGATACAGACTTGCACAAGACACTGCTGTGAGGTCCAGGCTCTTGGTTAGAGTCTTTGAATCTTTAGCCATTGGATGGATCTTTAGCCACTGGACAGATCTCTTGCATTCTTCTACATTTGACTTTATGAGTGGATATTTTAAGATAATCTTAAAAATTTATATGTAAAGTATTAAATGTGTTCTCTTGCAAACACTGACTAATGCAAAAAGAAAGCCCAGTTTACCCAGGAAGAACACTTACGCACCATAGCGGATAAACTGGACTAATGACCTATAGCATTATTATGG
Organism: Capromys pilorides; assembly: GCA_004027915.1. NCBI lineage: Eukaryota > Metazoa > Chordata > Mammalia > Rodentia > Capromyidae > Capromys > Capromys pilorides. The sequence goes on from PVKN010034293.1 coordinate 7,838, forward strand.
TTTGTATCTAGTTGTCCCCCCAAAGCCTCATGCAGTCATAGGGCAGGAACTTCTAGAGTTTGAGATTAACTCATGATTCACTGGGATTATGGATGATCCAGGGCTGAGATTATGGGTCTGAGCACTGCTGGGATTATGGGTGTGGCCTTAGGCAGACAGCCTGAATATAATATAAGAGACAAGGAAACAGACTCACTATTGCCATTGTTGCTATTCCACTGCCATGAACTGGATGATCTCTGTCCTGTGCCACTCAGCCTTGGAGCCAGCCAACTATAGACTGAAACCTCCAGTGACTGTGAGCTGAATAAACCTTTCCTTTTCCTCATTTTGGGTGTCAGGTGTTTGTCCCAGCAATAAGAGAAGAGTAACTGAGACAAGCATTAAGGAAGAAGCTGCAGCTGTGTTGGTGGTGGTATATTTTATGCCTCTGATTTTAAACCTAAAGAATGATGCTGCGTAGCAGTAGTGCTCGAGGTGTGGTTCAGAGCCCAGAAACAGTAACAGCATCAGGTGGCTGGTCAGCCGTGTGTTCCTGCAACAAAATATCTATGACGAGATACTTACATATGGTTTATTTAGCTCACAGCATGGGAGCATCAAAGTCCACACAGTACAGACAGGCTCAGTGAGGGCGGGCCACAGTAGCCGGACCTCTCAACAGACCCCAGTGGCAGGAGCAGGTGTGGGAATGAGGCAGGAGGGGCCAGACATACCGTTTTCGTAAAACTCCTCTCAAAGGAACTTAAGATGTCACGCCAGAAGTCCTCCACCACCCCATAACCTCATCACTTTTTCCTTTTCATCCTGCCACATGAAACTCTTTTTCCCACTCTCACTTGCATTCTTTTCTGTCATATCTTCTACCTAGAATTTCTTTGTAATTAAAGAGCAGTGAGACTAGAATAGTCCCATCCACTCAATCTACATTTCCTTGTAAAATCCACTCCCAAAACCAAATGCAGTGTTACTGTGGTATACTTACAGAGTGCTCGCATCAGAGCACTGGAATCTCTGCTGGAAGCATCTCTTTGACCACGCTGCAGGCCTCACTGCAGTGAGCCTGAACCTTTTGCCTTGCTCACCAATATTCTAAGTATCCCCATGCCATATAATAGGTGCTCTGTAACTATTTTTACACTGGTGAATGAAATAGTGTTAACCATCTTAGGACCTACAAGGTACATCACATTTTTCACATTTATTTATTTATTTACTTACTTGCTTATTTTAAGGATTAAATGCAGGGCCTTTGCATTAACTTATATCCTAGCCCTTCTTTTTTTAAAAAAAAAAAAAAATTTTTTTGAAACAGTTTTGCTCCATGGCTGAATCACCCAAGTTAGGCTTGAACTTGAAATACTCCTAAGGAAGGTTCAGAGTGTTAGGGAACACTCCAACAGTTTAACATAACAATAAATAAAAGCTATTGCAGCCTGGCTGGTGATTCCAACACTCTCAGAAGCTGAGGCTCAGAATCATGTTTAAACTCATCATAACATAATGACTTAGCAAGACTCTGTTTCAAGATTTTAAAAACATGGACCAGGAAATGTAGCTCAGGGTGAAAACCTACCCAAAAATTTAAAAATAAAATAAAATAAATCTTGGATTCAAAACCAGGACTTCTAGGTCCCAATGATAACCATCTACTTCTTACCACTACCACTCGGTCTCTTCCACAGCCATGAACTTCCGGAAAGGATCAGCTTGCAGGTGGGGGCAGCTGAGCAGGACCTGGGGCTGCTGCTCTGTGCTCTGAGTTAGGAGAGCACGAATGTGACTGGAAATGAAGAGCCTGAGCATGAAAGAGTGGCTTGCATACAGAACCAGTGAGGGCAAATATCTCTGCACTGTGGCAGCAGAGAAAAGATAAGAAAGTTTAATGCCACACAGGGTGGGTGCATGCCCCCACCCTGCAATGCAAAGGTCAGCAGGCCATTTCCAAAGGAAGCACTGGCTGAGAGCCCCGTGCTCATGCCCTGAGGGCTGCTCCTAGACACAGGTTCTGGAACACACAGAGAAGACCTCACCACAAGAGAGATGCCTGGCTCTCTGACTTTTGATCCAGATTTACCTTAACTTTGTGAGATGTTCAGAATTCTGAAACTTTAGCCAACTCCAAGCTGTGGCTGTTAGTTTCTCCTCCTGCAAACTAAATGGAGAAAAATGGAATCTGAATTCAATTTCATGATGATACCAACCATGGTTAAAAACAAGATAAAATTTGCAACAGTAACGAACAAACAAAAAAATAATTAAAAGCCCTAAGCCAAAAGTTTGAGGAAGGAGACAGTGTTCACTTTTTTTCAGTATTGCCTTAATTTGTGTTAAGGAATCTACTACTTGAGTAAAACAAAATTCTATTTTAAAGAAATGCAGTGGTGCTAATTGGGTGCTTGTTACATGGCTGTTTCATTCCATTTTACATAATCTGGGAAGTGCATATTATTGGCCTAATTTTACAGTTGAGCATGTCAGGCTCTGGAAGGCTGATAGCCTGACCAATCTAGAACGAGCAAGTTCAAAGCCAAGGTTTAAAGATAAATTTTGACTGAGTGATACTTTCCAATCTTATGTGTATGTTAGAATTGTATGGGAGCCTATTAAAGCTCCTGATGTCTGGGCCACCCCCAGACCAATTAACTCCTCGTCCTTGGTTGTGGGACCTGGCACCAGCACTTTTTAAATGTTCCCAGAGATTGCCATGTGTACCAGGCTGGGAACTCAGGCTTAAGAGCTGGGTCTGCATGAAAGTCAGAGCACAAGGCTAACAGAGAATAGAGACGGAGGCTGCTCAAAGGAACACGTAATTAAGGACAGCAGAAATGCTTCTAGAGCTGTCACACAGCAAGAGTAATGGTTTGGTCATTGATCTTTCTTTCTGTGGATAAGTTACCCTTCCTTCACAACTATTGGGTGAGCTCTGGCCACGTGACTGGCTTTAGTCAATGGGAGAGAAGCAAGTGCTAATAGGTAAAAACAAGAGTACTTGGGTGCTAACCCTTGTTCTCTTCTGTACCTCCTTTTATCCTGTTTTTTAGAAAAGAAAAACTACTCTTGCCCTGTTTTAAAAAGAAAAGCAAGCAAGAAAGAAAAGAAAAACTATTTTTAGATATTGACTGATCCATAGGGCATGAAAAGTCTGTAAAACAGACCTGGGGCAGCCAGTGTTAGAAGCAAGACCAGTTCAATTCAGCCAAACCTCAGCCAACTTGCAGATACATTAGCAAGGCAAAGATGCTTTTTGTGATACACTACTGACATTCTGACAGTATTCATCACACAGCATTATCACAGCGAAAGCTGACTGAGACACGTAGTTATCTCATTTCATCCTCACTTTAACTTAGATACATAGGCACTGTCATTGTCCTCATCAGAAAGAAAAGAAGAAGCAGACTCTTAGAGACAGCATAATGTGTCTGCAAGCAGTGGACAGCACAGCTGGGTTTCTAACCCAAGTCCTCCTTTGAAGAAAAATTCCTAATGCCCCTATACTTTGCCACTTTCCAGCTCTCATGGCAGAGAGATGAAGGGTGCTATAGCAACGACTCTTTTCCAGGCTCTTACCAGGCTCTGAATCTCAGTCAGAATAGGTGACACTTAAGATCCAGAGGTCAAAAGTGATCAAGTGCCACCATGACACTGGAAACTTTCCCTTCTCAGATGACAACAGGAACACAAGGGTTGTGTTTTAAATGACCCATGACTCAGAGTCAAAGAAGCACTTTGAATGCAGAGCTCTTGTAGTCATCTGTCTTTCTGAGAGAGGGTGATGCTATAGAATCTCTGCATAAAAGAGCACCATTTATTACAGGGTGTGTCAGGGTTAACTTTATGGATACACAGAGCTGAGCAAGTCTGTGTGTTGTTGTTTGTGCTGTGCACTGTACGATGTTTCAGGTTATCACAGGACTCTACCAATTGAATTCCAATAGTATCCTCTGCATATGATAACCACACATGTCTTTAGATACTGTTAGATGCCCCTTGATAGGAGAGACTTCCCCCTTTTG
>PVKN010034294.1:0-11857 GCA_004027915.1 Capromys pilorides
TGCTCTGTATACGTAGATAATGTTTTTGAGGTTTTCTGAACTTAATTTTGTAATATTTAGTTATTAGTGAATTTTAAAGCTTATTCAAAATGCATGCATATTATGCCCAGAGAATAGTGTGATTGATAAAGCTGCTCCTAGGAAACATCAGCAAATACTATGGTATAAACATTTCTTTTTATTAGGGTAGTCTTAAAGTTTATTCATATTTATTCATGTGTGGGTTAACTGATGATGGCTTGAGCTGAACGTTTTCTGGGATACTTTGTTCTCATTGGTTGCTCCTCACTGTTAGCTTTTCCTGAGTAGAATTTATTAATCATACCAGTTTATCAAAATGCTCACTGAATACAGATGATTATTTATTTATATTTTCACATAAGCCCTCACGATCATCATAAAGGATCAGAAATATAAGTTGGATATTTAAAATTCTTTTTGATTAGTAATCCGATATTCTATTAAATAATTATTTTATCTACCAGTGCTAGCACATGGTAGGAATATGTTTAAAAGTGATTATTTCATTTGTATCTCTTCTATTTTCCTCTTAAGTTATACTTACAAGTAGTTGACAAATGATACCAATTATTGCAGCAACTTCAGATATTGATGAGTAATGGTCTTGAGGAACATCACTTTAAAAAAAAATGTATTGGCTTATAGCGGGTCCTGGTGGCTCAGGCAGTGAGATTGCATGTTTGAACAGCCTAGGCCACTTAATGATTTAGTAAGAACGTCCCTGAAAAAGGGGGGCAGGGTGGTTAAATATGTAGCTTAGTGTGAAGGCTTTGGATTCCCTGCAGCCCCAGCTGTGGAAGTATGTGAGTGTGAAAAGGATGTTAGGATTAACATTTGAGGAATTTTTTGTATTTGGTACAAGGTCTCAGTACACAGCTAGGAATCTGTAGTGATCCTCCTGTTTTCAGCCTTGTCTGCACTTGGATTATAGGCGTGTGCCACCATACCTGGTGTCTGTGGCTGGTTCAGCACACCCAGAGGTGGGGCCGTGGCAGCATGTGGTGCCAGGATTGGAACTCTGGTCCCTGCACTTGCCTAAGCAGGCAGGTACTCTGCTGAGCTATCTCAACAGCCCTGAGGAATATTAGCTATACAATTATTTTGTATAGAAATTTAAGGCATACCTTACTGTAGCAGTGTAAAAATAAATACCATAATGTTTGATGAATTTCATGAAATTTGATTACTATTACACAGTGAGCCCAGGTAAAGGAATTGAAGTTCAGTAAAGTTCCTTTATGTAAGGAACTGAAATTGGCATAAATAAGTATCGTACTATTGCATGACAGTCAAACAATTTTTTCCAAAACTTTCTCTTTTGATACTTACTGTGAGTATGTTGTATGTGAAGCACATTGTTTTTTATCCTGCTGGTTGTGATAGGTTTTTTTTTTTTTTTTAATTTAGGGAAGGGTCTACAGAGTATTCAGGGTCTCACTACTAGATTGGACTCCTAGTGATCCACCTATTTATAAACTCCGAAGAGCTGGGATTACAGGCATCATCACGCCCAGTTTTTTTTTTTTTGGCGGGACTGGGGTTCAAACTCATGACCTTGTACTTGCCAGGGAGGCACTTGTGCCACGGAGCTATCTCCCCAACCCCATCACGCCCAATCTTAATTGCCCTCAGCATGCCCTGGGAGTAGAGCTGGCCTGCTGGCCAGCCCGGGGATTGAACCCTGGCCCCTGTGCCTGCTTGCAGGTGCTTTAATTCACTGAGCTATTTGGCCAGCCCTGTGATAGGTTTTTAGATTAGTTTACTAAGTCTTGACTAGCAAACTACTTAAAGAATTAAGTAGATTGCACCAGAAAATAATATGCTCATATATAGAATTAACGTTATGCAAAACACTTATATTTTCTAGTATTGTATTTCTTATACACTGATATTAAACAAGTCTGAAATATGTAGTGTAGGTGAGGTTATAATGGCTATTGATAGTGAAAATACAGATTTAGATCTTTTTAAAAAAACATGAGAGATTAGGAATAGACAAAGAATTTAATGAAGGGAAGAAGTGTAGGGGGAAGGACAGGATACTTGGAGAAGGGGACACTTGGTAAAGGGAATGAAAGTGTATTGAAAGGGGAGATTGGATGAAGTAAAACCGAGAACCGGAGAACAGAATGAATGGAGAGAGGGAAAGACAGTGAATTTATTGTTTGAATTTACTGCTCTGTTCTTCAGTTGCTACATTATGAATGATTGGGTATTTTTAATTAAGAAGAATTTACTGGACAGAAGAGTTAACTTCATTCCTTTGTATTTTCTTTGGTGGTTCCTCTTTGTTGGTTTTTTCTGATTTGGGGCTAATGAACTTTAAGTTTCATTGTCAGGTGTATAAGCTTATTGAACTTGAGAGATAACCATAGGACCTATAAATAATCATGGTAGTTTTTTGGTATATTTAACCATCACTCCATAGTAAATCTAGGCTTGATGTAGGTGAGGATTTTTTAATTCTGTAGATTTTTTTCTAGCGTTCTACAGTTCTAGCGTACAGTCTTCTATAGTTACAGAATTATCTGTAACTTTAAGTATCAAAGGCCATGAATTGCTCAGTTGCTTCTGCTGCATCTTGATGAGTCACAAAGTTTTTCTGTAATGATTTTTTTGAATGATCTGCAATATATGTGCATGTTATCCCAGACATAAGAATAACTGTCATTTGTTACATTTTGGATCCAGCTTCCTTTCCTTCCTCATTGATGTTGATCAGAGCTTTAGAATTCCTCTTAGCTAACGTCTCCACACTTCCTCTACAATTTCCATGTCAGGGAGGGAATGGCAAGCCTTTGATTGGCTAGTCCCAGTTACCCTTCTGTTCTCCCTATTCTAGGGTTGCTTGTTCTGTCACTTTTGGAAAGTGGTACTTTGGCCTTTGTTATGGTTTGTGTATAGGTGTCCTCCCAAAACCTCATGCAGTCATGGGTGGCTTTCATGGTAACAAGAGACACAAAGACCCACTATTTGTCCCTTAGTGCTTCCTGTTGAACTGGCTCCTTCTGTTTTGGAACTAGGGTTTCTTTATCTAGTTTCCTATTCATCTATGGAATATTCATAGGCGGGTGTCTGTCTGTCTGTCTGTCTGTCTGTCTCTCTGTCTGTCTGTCTCTCTGTCTGTCTCTCTGTCTGTCTGTCTCTCTGTCTCTCTGTCTGTCTCCTAGGTTGGTAAGTTTAGAAAACTATTCCAGGCAAATGTTGCTACATTTTAAGAAGTTTCTCTGATTATGGAATTATCTTTTTGCAGTGTCTGGAGGATGGATGGCCGGCCACCAGTGTTCAGTAACACTCTTTAGAAAATGCTCATTCCACATTAGGTCATAGTTTCCCTTATAAATATCAGTTCTTTTTGAGAGAAACTTTGTGATGCTAGTTGGTTTGGATAGAGGATCTAAATCTAAATAAATTATATTGTAGATTTTTTCTGTGAAAATCCTATGACCTAGAAGATAAATTGTGATATAGAAACATAAAAGTGATGTTGGTAGAATTATACCTAAGAAGCATACCCTATAAAATAAAATGAAATTAGATAGAAGAATGAACTTGTAGAGGGCTGGGGATATAGCCCAGTGGTGTAGTGCCTACTTGAGTTCAATTTCATGTACTAAAAAAGGGGCGAAAAAAGATGAATCTATACTGCCAATTCTTTTTTTTTTTTTCATTTATGTTTTTGGTACAGGGTCTCACTATGCAGCATGGCATGCGGGACTGGAATTGAACTCTGGTTCTGGTGCTTGCCAAAGCAGGCACTTAGTCCGCTGAACTATCTTACCGGCCCTGTTTGTACTGTCAATTCTTTTTTTTTTTTTTTTTCCTGGAACCAGGGATTGAACTCAGGACCTTGCACTTGCCAGGCAGGCACTTGTGCCCCTGAGCTATCTCCCTGGCCATGTACTGTCAATTCTTAAAGCCTTTGGAATTTTTTAAAAAATTATTTATTTATTTATTTATTTACTTATTTGTTGCAGCATCTTATTACATAGTTCAGACTCGTAGTCAGTCTTCTGTCTCAACCTGCCTAGTGCTGGGATTATAAGTGTGTGCCACCATGGCCAGTTTCGGGCTGGCACAGCATGCTGTACCAGGATCAGACTCGGGCCCTTGCGCTTTCCAGGCAGTGCTTAGACCAGTGAACTATCTCCCCAGCCAAAACTCTTGAAATTATTGAGAAGTGTCTATGTGTTGACATTTTCTTGTTAACTAAATATGCTTTTCATGTATAGTCATTTTACATTAAATATAAAAATTGTCATTATCTTTTGTAGTGTAAGTTACTCTAACTATAGTATGTTCTAAAACTGTGGTCTGTTTCTCTGAAAAGATTTCATTAATTACTTTGTGTAGTGTTTAGGAGACAAAGGTCGTGGACACATGCAATTTTTGAATCTACTGGAATTAAGTACTCTTCCTCCACCTTCACCTCCCAAAGTTAACAATGCTTTGTTTAAGTAGTTAGTTTAAGACTTTATGACTAGGATAGAAACATCACTATTGTATATAATATTGTATTGGTGAAGCTGTGTACTTCATGTGCCAGTTTGTATTTACATGTACTGTAAAGGAAATAAGAAAATATTTTAATTAAGGACAAAACTTTATATAATTTTTTTTGGGGGGGTTTGGTGTTTTAATAAATGTTCAAAGAAACAAAATCTAGGAAGGGAAAGGACAAACCCAGAACCCAAACACTAGTCTACCTTCTCTGCAGGTGCTCAGGGACCGCAGTAAGTGACAGCTGCCAGAAGTGGCTCTCCTGAGAAGATGTGCATCAACACAGTACACAACACCCCTTCTGCTCGCCCAGCCCAGCCACCTCCCTCCTACACACCCGACCCCGTCCTCTCTGTGCCTTCCACCTTGTTCTGAGCTCCCACCAACCCCTTGCCCCAAATAACCTGCATCCTTTTTGTTCTTTTCCTTGACTTCCCAGCTTTGTCTCTTTGTCTTAAGATGCAGCACTACACACGCTCTTAACACTAGAATATAGCAGACTTTTTACCTTAGTGGCCTGTCTTGATTGCATACGTGTAAATGGGGAAGCAGGTCCAATAAATCAAGGCTATGCATAAACAGAAAACAAAGCAATATTTATAAAGCTAAGCAAACGAGCTTAACATGGAGAAACATAAGGCTTGAGGCTTCTTGATTCTTTAGATCGCAACCTTTTGGACTTGCTTTCCTTCTTAAATATTGGTGTGCCATTTTGGCTTCAGAAAAATCTCTTCTGCCCCCCTTTGGGGTGAGGTTCCTTATGAGTGGCCTCCAGGGGGCACACGATACACCTGCTGGCTGAGGTGACCCCTTCATCCACTTGGGTGCCCGACAGGCTAAAGCCTTACTTACTGATGGAGATTCCTCACGGGTGGGTTGGGCCTGGAAGGAGAGCCCTGGGTTGAGCCCACAGGGATGCACCTTTGGAGGGGGAGGTGGTCAAGTCAAACATGGGCCCATCATACATGCTCCTTGAGATGGCATGCAGGTCTGCCATCCTCCTCCTGGCTTTGATGCATTGGTAGACCTAGTCAGAGAAGGGGCCATGGGGGACGAAGTGGCCGGTCCCCTGGGTCACATGCAGATTGTCATCTTCCAGCATGATCTTGCCCTGGCAGATGACCACCAGGGGCGCCCCATGCAGCTCCATGCCTTTCAAGATGTATTTGCAGCTGACTGATGGTTCTTAGCAGAGACGATCTTTACAGCATCTGGATCCCAGATGGCCAGGTTGCTGTTGGAACCCATGGATAGTCTCCCCTTGTGGGGATACAGGTTAAAGATCTTGGCAGCATTTGTGCTTGTCATGGCCACAAACTAGTTTTCGTCCATTTTCCCTGTGGCCACAGCCTTTTGCTCCTCCACTCTTGTTGGTGCCCTTGGGTATGGCTGTGAAGTTGTCCTTTCCAACAGCTTTCTGAGCAGTGCTGAAGGTGCAGTGGGCACTAGAGTTTTAGGTCACCACTGGTGAGCAAGGAATTGATGTTGTCAGTAGTGGTTGGGTCCAGGCTGAGAGGTGGGGATATCATGAACACAGCCGCCTTGGCCCAGTTCTTGCTCCAGTAGTGGGTTCCTTGCGTACCAAGGCTGGCAGTGATGGGCTCACCAAAGACCACATTTCCTTTTTTCCTGGTTTGTGAGATGAGATCAGCTACACTCTTGCTCTTGACCTTTGTGATGTATAGGGGGCAGTTGGTTTGGCTGGCAGTGGTGATGGCATGGAACACAGCCTCAGCTTTCAGCTCTTCTGATCTGCTCAGCACATGGCCTTCGGGGTCAGTTATCCCCATTTCCAACATCTGGTTTTGCTCCTGGACAATGATGTCCCTGTTCTCAGCATGAACTTGGGCAGTGGTCCCTAATTCTCCTAGACAGGTGAAGATCTCATAGAGTTCTGTGTTGGACACTTGATACAAATCCTTGTAGGCCATGTAAACCATGAATTAGTTAACCCCTTTATCCTTGATGAGGCTCTGCACTTCGTGCTTGACACTGTCGTTCCAGAGGGTGATGTCCATGTGCAAGGCATATTTACAGCAGCTCCTCCTGTTGGCCCTCTTGTGCCACTTGTCATAGGTATCAGTCAGGCTGGACTCAGGCTCAGGCATCACATGATCAATGATCGTAGTGGTGCCCTCTGCTAAGGCAGCCTTGGTCCCTTGAAAGAAGTCATCTACAGTGGTCATCTCCTTGTACAGCATCTGAAAGTAAGCGTGGACAGCAATGCCTCCTGGGATCACCATCTTCCCATGGCCATCAACGGTCTTCACTCCTCCAGGGACAATTAGATTGTCTCCTATTTGCTTTATTAAGCCATTCTCCATGTAAATGTTGGCATAAAAGGACTGGTCATCATTGATGATTCTGCCTCCTTGATCAGGAGACCGTCACTTGTGATCTGCGAGATGTTCTTCTTGCCTTGGTAGGACATGGTGGTCGTGGTGGCCCCAACGCTGGCCTCCATCCTCCTTCAGCTGCCGCTGGTTGTACCCTGCCAAAGCCTTATGTAATTGTTCAGTACATTTGTACAATTAGAACTCTGTGATTACCTTAACTTTTATTTGGAGGTATTAAGGATGATGGATAATATTAGAGAGCAGTTCAACCTGATTATTTAAAGACAAGTAGAAATAATAGGCAGGAAGATCTAGGCAAGTTACTTAACCTCACTGAGTTTGCTTTATCATCTGTGAAAAATGGTCCTCATCACAACCTCTTATTTTGTTGAAAGTGAAAGCCAGTTCAGGAATTTTCTTTTTCTGATGATTCATGGTTATATTTTGTTAGCCTCTGTCTTTTGCTTAGCCTTGTGATAAATGAACTAAAATTTAGTTCATTGTTAGACTGGGCGTTGTTGCTCACGCCTGTAATCCCAGTGCTTTGGGAGGCTGAAAATAAGAGAATCACTATGAGTCCAATCTGTATAGTGAAACCCTGTAGACCCTAAAATATATACATAAAATATACATGAAATGTGCATTTTACATACATAAAATAAATAAATTCATTGTTTTGGGTAAAGTATGTTAAAGTGTATAGCTGTACTATTACAAGGATATAATAAGTTTATTTTACTGTTAAACATTTTCATGTCTTAGTAGCAATATTTTATTATATGGCAGTGAACATCTCTTTTTTTGTATTACACAAAGAGTATCTTAGTCTTTCTTTCAGATAAGGTATTTTGCACTGCAATATTTTGTTGTTAACTAGCTATTTTGGGGGTAGATATTGAGTTAAAGCCCATTGTTTTTACCACCAAAAACAAATACTATGTAATGGCAAGTTGTACTTTATTATTTTATTTTTTGTAGTTGTTGCTTTTTTTTTTTTAGACATGGTTGAGCTGTTTAGTTCAGGTTGGCCTTGAGCTTCCTGTGATCTTCCCACCTCAGCCTCTTAAGTGTTGAGATTACAGTGTGTGCCATCACACCTGGCCTTTTTTTTTTTTTTTTTTTTTTTTTTTTTTTTTTTTTTTTTTTTTTTTTTTTTTTTTTTTTTTTTATAAACCTGCAGTCTACAAATCTTAACTTTCTAGACCCCAATTTAGAAGGCTGAAATCATTATTGATGTTAACTCATTTATGTCCTTTAATGGACTAAAAATTGTGCAGCATCCACAGAAGCATGTTGTAGTCTTGCAGTAAGTATGAAGAACATTAACAATGTTCACTAGTGTTTGCTAAACTGTATTTCAAGAGATGTAAGTGAATATTCTGAATGTTAAAGTGTTCAGTGGATATGTAAGATTGGGAAATAGTGCTGTTATACCTCTCTTTGGGTATTACAAAGCACATTATTATAGAAAAAGTTTTGAAGAGTTCTGAGACAGAAACCTCTGTAATGTTTATTTTCATAGTCTGCCTAAGATACTTTAGCTTTGAGCAGTTTGGGAAATGAAACCTTACCCTAGGAAACTATAGATGGTGTCAGAGCCAATATACTGCTTATGTGATAGAAAACTTTCCTCCAATTCTTTTGTTGCATCTTCCCTCTTTTCATTCCTTCTCTTTCTGTCTTTCTTTGTATTTCTTTTGTGTCAGTATGCCTTCCTTTTTTCTGTCTGATACTGGAAATTGTGTGGTATAGAGCTATATTGTCAGCCCTTTTTAAAATTTAAGATAGGATCTTGCTAAGTCACCAAGTTGTCCAGACTAGGTTGGAATTTGTGATATTTCTTCCTTAGCCTCCCAGAGTGTTGTGATACCACATTTTTTTTTTTAATATAGTTGCAGTTTAAGGGACTGAGGAGATAGCTCAGTAGATTAAGCGTTTGCGTGGCAAATGCAAGGACCTGAGTTCAATCCCTGGTTCTGCAAAAAACATATATATATATGTATGTATGTATATATATATATATATATATATATATATATATATATATTTGTAATTTACATGAAAGTGCAAAGGTGGAAGGTGGAATGACTTTCCTTTTTCTTTCTCATATTTAACATTTTTAGCACTTCTGTTTGCATCATCAAAAGCCAATCTTGCCACATTTCTTAAGTTTCATGGAGTTCAGTATTGGCTACACACACATACTCACATACCTCGGTAAGACTTGATCTATGCCTTTTAGCAGTGCATATGTACATTTCCTGTTTACAAAGCTGTTCCTGCTGACCTAATGATTATTTATTCACTAAAGCTTGATAATTTTTTAAATTTTTTATTTTTTTCTTTTAATAAGAAATAACTGTGACATTAAAAAAAAAAAACAGTAGTACATTCCCAATAACTGAAACAATGCATATTGTTGTCCTTGTAGTAGTTATACAGAGCACAGGATGTAGATATGATAATTTTTCTAATCATTGGGTTTTTTTTTTTTTTTTTTGCGGGACCAGACTGGCCAGGCAGGCACTTGTGCCACAGAGCTATCTCCCCAGCCCCTCTAATCATCGTTGATATAAAAAATTTCTTTTCATTGAATTAAGAGAAAGTAGTTGTGTACATAGTCCAGTATTCCATAATCGTAACGGATTATTGGTAGAACTGGCAATGTCGGAAGCTGTTGATTTAAGCTTTTTACAGCTCAGCATACTAATCTGAGCTTGATTATTTTCTAATCACTTTGTCTTTCTAACCTGTGGTACAGATAGAGACTGTCCTTGCTATGAAATAGAAGAGAACTAGATTTTATGTGAACTTTGTGAAAGCAAGAGTCTTTTCTATAGTCTTTAGAGTACTTGGGAGGCTAAGGCAGGAAGAGAATGACAATTTAAAAGCCACTGTGAACTACTCAGTGAATTCAAGGCCATGCTGGAATATGTAGTGAAAAAAAAAAAAAACTATTCTGTGCTAAGAATTAAAAAATAATTGAACCCTGACCCCTGTCTGTGCTTGCCTAAGCAGGCACTTAGTGCACTGGGAAGTTTGTTTTTCTAAATAGAGGTAAACGTTTTGGAAAATTGAATTTTTGTTTAAATTTAAACAGCTATCTTTGCCTTAATGTTTCTTCTTTTAAGTAATCACTTTAAAGATTATAATAGGTCTGTTATAATTTTTAGTTAATTAATTAATTAATTAGGTGCACAGTCTTGCTACACAGCTTGAACTCCTAGTGATCTTCCTGTCTCAGCCTTCCCAGGGCTGGGATTATAGGCATGTGCCCCCACACCTGGTTTTAGGGCTGGCATGGCATATCAGGGGTTCCAGAGTCAGCATGGCATGCAGTAACAGGGTCTGAACCTGATTCCTTGCACTTGCCAAGTAGGCACTTAGACCACTAAGCTATCTCTTCAGCTCAGTAGGTGTGTTATATATCTCATTGCCATTTCTTTAAAATGAGCTTGAGCTTGACCTTGATGGGAATTTTGTGAACATTTGAATTATTTTTATTTTTTATTTTTTTTGAGACAGGGTCTCACTATGTAGTGCAGGTTGTCCTTGAACTCCCTATGTAGCCCAGACTGGTCTTGGATTTGCATCATTCTTGGGTCAGCCTATGAATGTTAGAAATATAGTATGTACCTCTGTGCCAATTCTTGAGTCTTTGATTCTGTGACAGAAACAAGTAAAGTTTCTGGTGGTACAAATGTTGACTCTAGTGGTTAAAATAAAAGGAAACAAGATTATGTAGTACAGTAATTTTTAAAGGTTGTTTACAAGATAAATAAGTGTTGGTAGGGTGTGTTTGATTGAAAGTAACTGAAAATACAGTACAAACTGGTTAAAAACAGAGTTTTATTAGCTAATCTACAAAGAACCTCTTCGTTTAGTGGTGCGGCAGTGTTATCAGATGTCCAGGTTCTTTGAGCATCACTATTGCTGTAGTGTAGGCTTTCTAACACTGGGTCAGCCTTAAGAAGCATGCCTCCTTATTCATGCAGAGGGGTAGAGAGAAGCACTTTCCATAGCCTTCTTAGGAGAAACAAGATTTCTATAGGATCACCCCGAAAATCTTTCCCTTCTGATCTCAGATGACCGAATTAAATCTCATGTTTGTTCCTGAACCAGCCACTGGGTTGGTGGTTGAAGTACATGGGTTATGAGAGAAATATCATTATCTTTACAAAATCAGAGTTCTCTTTAGAAGGAGAATATGGATTCTTGTTAGACTACAGGTAGTTTTCACTACAGTAGTCATGGTTTTACAATATTTATTTATTTTTGTGGGACTGGGTTCAAACTCATGACCTTGCACTTGCCAGGCAGGCACTTGTGCCATACAGCTATCTCTCCAGCCCCTTATTTATAGCATTTTTATTAAAAATTATTAGAGCCACCACAAAGTTGTGTTCTTTTTTGCCCTTTTTTGTGACCTACTCTAGGTCACGCCTTCTTTTATATTTTTGACTTAGGGATTCTAGGCCGGTGTTACTGTGATGTATTATATATTATGATTAAATTTTAATTTTAAAATAGCATATGGTCATTTAAATGATATCTTTATCAACTTTTCCATTTTTTGTTGGCTTATCCTGCCTCTGAATGTCTATAAAATTTGTTTGTAATGTTCATTTGGGCATCAGTATGAAATCTTGGTTACTAATTATCTTTTTAGTAAACATCATGCCAGAATCACCTCCAAACTGTAGTACAAATAAGTTCCAGTGTATCGGCAGTATTGGCATTATCTTCAGAAGATGTGATAAAGAGTACTTTTTTTTTATTTATTACTTTTAATAAGAGATAACAATATGATAGTTTCAAAACATGTTAGTAGTACATTTGCAATAATTGACACATTGCATGTTGTTGTGCTCATAGTAGTTATAGTAGTACTGGCACAGGGCATAGATGTGATAAATTTTCTAATCGATATTGGTAAGGAAAGAAAAAAAAAAGAAAAATTTTTTTTCTCTTTGAACTAAGAGGAAGTAGTTGTATACATA